>PVIH01009346.1:12681-83218 GCA_004025045.1 Sigmodon hispidus | reverse complement strand
GGGTTGGTGCGTGGGTGTGGGGTGTGCAATGGTAGCGTTGGGGTGTGGGAGGGGGTTGGGGGAATTTTCTGTGGGAGGTGAGAATTTGTTTTCATTGCAGGTTTTCTGTGAGTAGCTGTGGAGCCCGGGCAGGAATTCAAGTTGGTTGATCTCGAACTGACAGAGTTCCACCTGCCTCTGCTTCCTGAGGGCTAAGATTAAAGTCATGGGCCACAGCCAGCCCGCCGCTCCACGTTATTTTTTGTTTGTGTTGTTATTTGTTTGTTTGGGACTCTTCCTTACTGTTAGACAGACTGGCAGTCAGGACATATTTTGTGACCCTTGGCTGTTTTTTTTTTTTTTTTTTTTTTTTTTCATGGGACAAGACTGAAAATAAAAGTAGGGCTCCCAGTCGGGTGAAAACAGCATTATTCTCTTTGGTTAGTATAGAGACCAATACTAATGATGTAGCTTTTGAGCTTTGCCTGTGTTTTAAAATGGCGCATGGCTGAGGGAAAAGCGCGGAAGTGGGGGGGTGCTGTGGCGTGAGGTAGTTCGATGGACCTGGAGGAGATGGCGGAGAGGGAGGGAAGCAGTCTGTCTGGATAGAACTAGACTGCTTTCTCTGAGAGGGACCGAGTCTGGCAACAAGGGGCCTATGGGCAGGGTGGAGTGATGTGATGGGCCTCGGCCTTAATGTGGAACTTTACTGAGAACAAGCGGCCTGGCTGGTGGCGAAGCGAAGTCTAAAGAGACAGAAAGTTACACCGAGAGGCACGGGGGTCAAGAAAGAGCAGGGCAAATTTGATTCTGAGATGATTTCTCAGCATCATCGAAACTCCTCACCTTTAATGACAGAAACTGAGGTTTATTTCCGAATTTTCTTGAGTCAGTGGCCTTGGACAGCACTCCTCTGCGCCTCCCAGTCCTCGAACTGTTGAAAAGGAAATCTCGCTGCCTCTAAGGAAACGATGCTGGAGCTAGACTGACAGGAAAACCCGCCTCTCTGGCGCCCCCTCTGGCGTGGGGTCCATACCTCTTTAGTCTCATAAATGAGTGTACATACATTTAATACTTTTACCTTCTCCTCAGTTACCTCTGCAACTCCACCTTTCTGAAATCCTCATTCCAAAAGTCACCCTCTCAGAGTTAATTCTCTTTATCCTACATTTAAAGGTTAAGTATGGAGAAAGAAAGTTTCTGCACAATTTGTTTTTCGTAAGTCAGTAATTATCCTGACCTTTGCCATAGCTCCTGTCTCTGCAGTTTTTATGGCAGATGAAATATCTGTAAATATTCTAGAGTAGCATCCTCCTTCAAATACTCATAAAAGCAAGGATGTCTCCAGTATATTGGGAGAAAGTAAATCTCAAGATCGGGAAAAGGGGTTAGAATAGGAAAAACTTTAAGAGAAAATATGTATTCCTTCCCTTTATCATACAGATGCAAGTTTTCAAAGTATTTGGTTACTACAGGAAAGAGACTAAGCCATGTAAGTTTGTAGATCCCAATCTGCCAAAGTTACACTTACATATAGATATTCATATTCTTATCATTTCCTCCATTTATTAGTCAAACCTCTCATTTATGTTCATATTCTTTTTACTCTGGCCCTGGATCCAATCCTGTATTTTGAGCACAAAATTTGTTTTTAAACCATCTGGGTTACACTTTTTTACTATTATGTGTGTGTTTCTTGTGTTTTTTTCTTTTTTAAAATTTGTGTATTTTGTTGGTTTGTTTGAGAGAGAGAGAGAGAGAGAGAGACAGACAGACAGACAGACAGACAGACAGAGAGAAAGGGTGTGGATTTGGATGGGTGAGTATATGGGGAAGATCTGAGAGGAGCTGGGTGAAGGGAAACAATAATCAAGATCAGAATATATTGTATGAAAAAGTTTCAATAAAAATAATATATAGAAAAACCCATGTGAGGGGCGAGAGGGGGAAGGGAGTTTGAACAAAGAGATACATGGATAAAAAAATGAGACTTTATTAAAAAAAACCAGAAAAAATAAAAAATAAAAGACTTTTTTCAAGTTAAAAAAAAAGGAAAAACCCAATGGAGTGTATATTTTTCTTTTGGATTTACAAATATGTCTCCATTTTAAAAATCTTAACCAGAGGACACAGTTATATTTTGCATTTCAGTTTTTGTATGTAGTCACAGAACTACCACTTTTCAGTTCTATTCCACCACCTTGAGATTCTTTCCATGAATTTTTACAAACAAGGAAATGGTTTTAAAATGAAGGAATGTCAATAATAAAGATAACAAGATCAAAAAAAAGGTAGTGAAGAAAAATTAATGCATAAAACCTCAAATGGTCAGCTTTTCTATGGGAAGAATAGCACACCCCCTACATGGATTCCGATTAATGGACTGTCCTTGCTCCAACATTTAATATCTTAAGAATTATGAGAATATTTTAAATATATTTTGTATTTTATGTATATGTGTGAGTGCTTGTTTGTATGTATGTGCACCTCATCTGTAGGTGTGGTGCTGGGTATAGGTCAGAAGAAGGCATCAGATCCCTTGGAACAGGACTTACAGAACGTTGTGAGCTAACTTGTGGTTGCTAAAATAGAATCTTGGTCTTCAGGATAAAAATGTCAGTGCTCTTAACTGTTGACTCTTCTCTCCAGCCCTGAACCTTAACAATTGTGTTGTATATTTATCATACAATTGAGACTACTAAACTTTGCTACAGGTTCTGTGTTTATATTTTCTCAAAATTCATATGTGGTAATTTCTTTTTCTTTTCTGTGTATGTGTATGGGTGAGATTAAGGGGAACAAAGTCCAGAGATTTGTGCAAACCAGGTAAACATGCTATCACTGAGAAACTTCCCTGACATTTTGCTTTAAAATTTTTACTTTTTAGATAATGTCTGTTTAAATTGCTCAGGTTGATAGTGGCCTAATTTTGTAGCTTAGATTTGTCTTACATTTGCATTCCTCCAGCCTTATCTTCATGTACAGCTTACATTACAGGGCACCACGCATAGCTCAAGAATTGAAAAATAACTGCTAATGTAACAGTAGTAGGGACCAGAGCCTTTTGTTTGTCTGTTTATTTACTTTTGTAATAGGGTCTCACTGTGTATCCTTGGATGGCCTGGAACTTACTATATAGATCAGGCTGGCCTTGAACTCATAGCACTCTTCTGAGTGTTAGAATTAAAGAGTGCACTACACTCAGCAAAAATTATATTTAGATTAAGTAATAATAATGAAGATAGAAATTTTAATGATATGACTTTCATGAGAAAAGACCAGAAATATTGTGTCCCAATCTATACCATATGAGGATGAAGCAAGAAATAAAATGTGTTGAAGGGGTGAGGGGCACTTGATACCCAATTCATCAGCTATTTGATCTTGGACATTCTGTCCTCTGGGATATAAAGTAATAAATTTTTTGGTTGTTGTTAAAGCTACCTAGTCTATGCTATTCTGTTACTGAAACCCAACTAAATCAAACCAGTTTTATATAATAATTGAAGATGTGTCATATATAAAACATCTGTCAAGTTAACTGCCAAATATTTAATAGTTAATGAATGGTAAGTATAGTAAATTTTTACTGGATAATACCACCATCTTATATGACTAATGTGAGACAAAATGAAATGCTCTCAACAACTAAATTTGTACATTAGAAAGTCAAACTAGAGTCTTCCCTATGACAACACATATTATTTAATTTGAATATTGGGTTTATTCTCCAACTAGCTACACTTCGAAGCACCTAGAGTTTCGTTAAACACAAATCTTTCAGTGCCTCTCATCTATCCTTCCATATCCATTCTTTTATCATTCATTTCACCCCACACAAAAATCTTTCCTTAAGTTTAGTCAAAATATGTTTAAGAGACTAATAGGTAAGCACAGTCATTTAGTACAGTTCTGGGAAAACCATATTAACGCAATGGCATCTGCACTTCCCACCTCCGGGGGTGGGGAGTTAGTACTCTAGGACATGGGCGAAGCAAAATATTTCTGATTCTTGCTAATTATAATGTTTTTCTTTTTATTCTTCTTTCATACAATACTTTCTGATCACAGACTTTCTTCCTTCCACGCATCCCCATCACCTCCACCTCCTTTCTTCCCCAGATGACTCCCCCTCCATTTTTCTTTGGAAAAAAATGCAGTCCTTCCAGGAATTTCACCTGAACATGGCATAACAAGATGCAATTAGACAAGGCACAAACACTCATATCAAGGCAAGAAAAGGTAGCCCAATAAAAGAAAAAGTTTCCCAACAGCAGGCAAGAGAGTTAGAGACACACTCCCATTCTTAGGAGTCTCACAAAAACCCCAAGCTAAGCAATCACATGTATGCAGTGGGCCTAACACACATCCATGCAGTCTCCAAGAACCCCTATGAGACCTGCTTAGTTGATTCCCTTGGCCATGTTCCCCTGGTGTCTTTAACGCCTCTGGCTCCTACAATCCTTCCTCCACTTCTTCTTAAAGGTTTTCCCAAGATCCATCTAATGTTTGGTTGAGGATCTCTGCATCTGTTCCCATCAGCTGCTGGATGAAGCCTCTCTAATGACAATTGGGTTAGGTACTGATCCTTGAGTATAGAAGAATATCATTAGGAATTATTTCACTCACTATTTTTGTCATTTGTGTTTTGTTCTACTCTAGATTTCTTAGCAATCCAGGAATTTTCAATGTACTAGGTTTCCAGTTGTGTCCCACATGCCTACAGTTCCAATTGTCCCTCCCTACAGTCCATCCTGATCTCTCCTATTCCCATCCACACATGCCTCCAAGCCAACCACAAAATTTATTCTATTTATCCTTCCCAGAAACATTCATGTGTCCCCTAAAGAACCCTCCTTGTTACTTAGCCTTTCTGAGTGAGGCAACTGAGAACCAGAAAGATAAACAAATGTACTCACTTATAACTAGATATTATCTGTTAAGTAAAGGATAATCATGCTGCAATCCACAGGCTTCATTATAATTTTTATTTTATTTCCTCTCTGCAATATTCATATTGTTTTGCACACCAGAATTTGACATATTTGTAGTTGAGATTTTCAAATTAATACTAAATGACTAGGATAGTAACTGATAAAATGGGACTGGGATGTTGTTATTTGAAGATATTGGGACACTGCAAGATAAAACAAGGATGTGCACATGAATAGAGACTGCCCTAGGAATAGATAGCAAGACGATGCCACTTACACTGATAACAGAGGCCTCATGGAAAATCAAATCTGTTAACATCTTAATATTGAACTTCTGGTTTCCAAAATTGTGAGAAAATAAATAAATGTATCCTACTTAAGTCAATGTGGTACTTTCATACTATCTCACACAATAAATTTTCCTGCATACATATTTTTCTGAATCATCTCTGACCACAATATTCATTATAATCATTTATTTTAATGACCAATTTATTTTGTGTGTGGGTTAAAGAGAAATTTTCATAATAGGATTATGTTTTATTTGAACACATAGCCCTAGATAGTATATAGAAAAGATGGCAATTAATCATTCACATGATTATTGTACTCATAGTCAGGAGAGTCTTATATTTCTTGAAACACAGAACCACACCAGGTTGATCACACATGATAAATAGGCAAGTTTTCTGGAAGTCAGGTTATACTAATCAAGGAAGAACATCATACCATATGCAATTCCAGTTCATGTGAGACTGTGATCTGAACAGAGTAAACTACTGCTTAGGTCATTTGTGGTCTTTCTGGTTCCACCAAATGTCAAGGCAGTGTGTAATATCAATATCTAATTTTACACCCTCCTTTACAAAGAAGTTTTCCATTCACTAATCTTTCTTCAATATTCTGATATATATGCCTGTTTACCAGTCTCATAAGCTTATATAACTGACCAGACAGCATACTTATACTTACAACTATATTGTATTATATTGACATGATGTTTTCAAAATCCTAAGTGTCTTGCTTCAAGAACTTTAACTTTTAGCTATTCTTCTCACTTTGCTGTAATTCCCATAGGGCATTGTAATATTTTCCTTATAAGATGTTATTTCCTTGCTTCTGAAATTCTTTGGGATAAAGTTTGATCTTTTTCTGAAGCATCGCTAGTACTAGGACAACACTTCACAAAGAGCAGATAGATACTCAGTTGCTATATGAGAATCAGAGATAACAAGGAGAACCTAGCTTCCTAAAGATCAATGTTTTTTCCATATACACACAGTGCCCACTAAGTCTTTATTCCAGAGGATCTTTGCAGGCCCAGGCTTTCCTCTTCATGTTATTCAAATGTGTTTTACCTAATAAACTGTAAAATTGTATTCATATTAAATTTTAGAGGGTTCAGGAGGTAGCTCAACAGGTAAAGATTCTTGCCATGTACGCATAAAATCCTGCATTTTGGTGTCCATGTACAGATTTATACATGTCACACGTGGGTCAGTTCTCTCAGTTCTATAAAGACAGAGACAGGATGATCCATATAGCTTTCTGGCCATCATTTTGAATCCAGCTTCACTGAGAGGTAAGAAAGTATTAAGGTAAGATACCTTCTGTATCAAGGTAAGAAACTATAAAATGATATAAAGCAGGCTACCTACTGCCCTCCTCTGAATTCTTCATGTGTGAATAGGCACATAGCTGCACATACTCATGGGCATATACTATATATACATATATATATATATATATATACATCCACATACATGCAAGTCACCCTATCTTTTTCATATGTTTGTCTTATTCTTTGTAGCTTATATATCTTACTGTATACTTTACATGTACTTGCTGTCAGGCTAATTTTTTTGACCAGTGGATATTTCTTTATGATCTCTAGTACTATTAAGGGAAAATACTGTTTAGAGCAGATGCTTAGTTATTATTCATGTAAAAACAAAGTATTAAAAAGAGTGAAAGTTTTGAATTATAAATCAACTCATACACTTTGAGAAAACTTAATTCTAAATTTATTTCAATTAACACAATAAGCAAAGAATCAAATGTATATCAAACTATGATATAAACATTTTCTTATGCCTTTATTGACACCAAAGTTACATAAAAATTACTTTTTCAAAACCACCCTACATTATGATGCATTAAAAAGTAATCATGTTGTACTAAGTTGTTTAAAATCATCAAAATCATCTTAGAGTAGACAAATAGCCAAAAAACCATGTCAGACAAAGTGTTAAGAAGCATAGACTGTGAGACAACTATCCAGTTAAAAGAACATTTGCATTATAACAAAGAATAAAATATCTATAACTTACTCATATATAGCAGGACAGTAAGATACAAAATTTGTTACTTCTAGCTAATAATACATTCTACCACAAAGAAGGCTGACTACTCTTCAACAGACTAGAAAACTTTCAAACCCAACTAGATGTGGGAGGAGGTGTGGCGTTTGTAACTGAAAGGAGCACCAGAATCAGGAAAATTGCCAGGCACAGCTGTAAAACGCCTTGCTGCTCTATTAGCTTCATCAGCCAGAGCCTGCTCATACAGACTAGGGAAGGAAGAGGGAACATCATCATTAATCTTAGCTACAACTTCCAGGACTTTCATCTTGGTGGTTTCAGCATAGGCTCTGGGACCCCACATGAATATATTGGTTGGGGGATCAGTGCCACCTAACTGGCGGTACAGGAGGTATTTTTCCTTCACCAGATCTTTTGTTATGAACTTCCTAGGTTCCCCAAAGATTGGATGATTCTGCCCAGGATACATCCCCACTACTTTCAGAAATTCCCAGACATCTTCCTCACTAGCACTGTTGCCATTCATGAAAATCACAGCCAGGAGGGTCATCAGGAGCCCTGTCTTGGGCAATCCACTATTGCTACTAAGTTTTCCCTCAGTGGACAGACCCAGCTTGCCCACAAGCCTATATGACTGAGAACTAGGATCAACTTCCTTCAATTCCAGGCCAAAAACAAGCTCCAGGCGCACAGAGGTTCTTTTAATGATCTCAGCGAATTTTTCTTTGTCTTTTCTCTTAATCACCTTCAACATATCTTTTTGTGTAAAGGGCTCTTTCTCCTTAAACTTCCCCAGTATAAATTCCATCAATAAACCTGCATTCCTGTTAATAGGATCTTTGCGTATAGAGCAAATGGTAGAGGGTATCGTGGAGGTGCTGGAACATCTCTCAGCAGATATGATAGAAGACTCAGCATTTGCATCAGATGCCTCAACACCTACAGCACCTGTCAAGAACACACTTGAATCATCAGAAACAGAGGCTACATCCACCTGATTATCTTGAGGAATGCAGGTATCAGGGGATCTGGGAGGATCCCCTTGACCAACAGAAGATGTTGTTTCCTCCTTTGCAGTGGGCTCAGAATCTTGCAGACTTTGACTCTTCTCTCGCTCATTTTGACGTTTGGCACGAGAGCGGCCCTTACTCTTTTGGCCCCTAGGCATGATGACTTGGCTCAAGAAGAGCAGCACAAAGATGGAGAGGCAGGAGACCTGGCAAAGCAGAAATCTGGAGGAGCAAAATGACACTGTGTGAGTACCATGCTTTCACTATATTAGATAGTACTTTTCTATTAATAAGGTATCCACTCGGCTGCTTTCCTAAACAAGTTTCTGAGAATTCACCGGGCTCCTATTGTCCTGGGCAGCTTTTGTCCTGAGAAATCTGTGGAGGAAATCAATTCTAGTTAGATGACTCCATGATGACCAGGTTTGGAACAGACTGGGGTAAGAGTATGAACTACTATTGATCCACATTTGCTAAACAAATGTTGGCACAATCTGTAAACCTACACATTCCTCTGCTGTTCTGTTGTTAACACTGAAGTATCTCCTAGTATCACGCAGAAGAATAATTTAAAAGATCATGCCACCCCTTTTACTCATTCATGAGCAAACACAGATTACTAGTGTATGCAAAGAGGGGAATATTTGAGGATACCTGATGTTGGAAGGAATATAGTTCCCACAGCGATCTCACTATGAGCCTTTCTTTTCTTAAATAATGGCAGACTCCTGAAATAAGTATCTCACTTCCCTGTTTTCCCAATGACAAATATTAGGAATGACTCAGTCTTTATACTTGCCCTTGAACACAACCAGATCACCTTAGAGGGGTGTAGTTCTGTTCCACCCAGCTTCAAATACCCCTTAAGTTTCATAACATTTTAGTAACTGGTATAGAGCTTTCCCTTTTTCTGAGCACTTCAGTTTCTCAGGTAGGATTTCAGCCTAACTGCCTGCCATGTCTAAGGATTCTATAGACCAGAGCAGAGGCACGGCCTGTGTGACCTACTTTTCAGGTTGATTATAGTTTGGAGAATTCACAGTGGATTTCACTTTGACACATTTCTAACTCATATTATCCTTTAAGGCTTCTATTACCACTGGAAAACACACCTGACAGGAGGCTGTCCTTCTCAGACCAAGCAAGTCCTTACCGCCTCAGGATAGTAAAGTAGAAGTCAAGGTCTCACACTTTTTCCCTTTGACCCTTTACTGTGCATCTTTCTGTTTCTCTGAGTAGAACTCCAGAGTTGGAAGCATGCCAGCCCTCTCTTTTATTCCAGGTAAGAGAGCTGACAGACAACTCAAAGGAATTGTGCTTCTTTTGCCTGCTGTGGGTTGTGTCCCTCTTAAAATAAGCCATTGAGTCCAGACAAATGTCCCTGCTCCTTTAAAAGTAGTTCCTTGAAAAATTCATTTGGTATGTTTTGATCATATTTTACCCCTCTCCTAACTCCTCCCAAATTGTACCCCCTTCCCTACATATACAATTCCATGTCTTCTCATTTTTCCCACTCATCAAGTTTAGTTTCACTGCTCACATAGTCCTGAATGTTTGGCCTTCCAGTGGAGCATGGAAGACTTGCCAGAACCAATTGATTGTCCCTCTCCCAGTAGCTGTCAGTTTTCAATACAGCCTCTACTAAGAATGGGAATTTCTATTTATCTTCCTCCTTCATGCTAGGATTTGGTCTGGATTGAACTGCACAGTGATTGTGCATGCTTTCATAATTTCCATGAGTTTATATGCCACCAGAACCCAGATCAAGGAGTGAGAGGGAACAGTTCTGATTATGCATAGAGCTCTACAGGGTCTACTTTATCTTGTGGTTGGGCCTCTAAATCATTACAACTTTGGGTCTTTTTACCTTATTCCCACTTGATCATCTTCTCAGGGCATTTGAGACAGTGGTTTGCAGACGACTGTAAAGGTTGCTCACAGATCTAGTCTGTTATATACCTACTTACTCACCTGACAACAATTGAGATGTTTTATTCAGCTGAACTGAGCCCACACCAGTAATACTGAAGGTAAAGATGAATTCAGGGTCTTCAATATCCAGGATGTAGTAGACCTGTTCTTTGAAACAGAAACCATGGGACTTGGTCAGTCCTGTTTTGATTCTGTTGTAAGACTTCTCAAATAACTCACAATAATCATTGATTAATCATTTTATCCATCTTCCTAGTAAGGCTAAAGATCTCAAATCAGTGATCTTCCCCATGAATTCTAGGTAAAAAATAACATGAGTGTCTGTGGAGCGTTTCCCCACACATTCTGTAGCAGACAAGAGATAAACTCTGACTGCCAGGGTGCCCCCAGCTGCTGTTGAGGGAATTTGCATGGCCACCCACCTCCAACGGAGCAAACAGAGAAGGACTGAGGACTCTGAAAGACAGACTCAGACTCTGCCCAAAGGTGAGGTGGGTCCAGCAGGCCCCAGCGCCTGAATCCTTGCCAGGGAAAATTGTGTTCTGGTCAGGTTCCAGGACCAGGTGCTGTCTGTAGAGCATGTCCCCACACACTCAGTAGCAGACAGAGATAAACTTTGGCTGTCAGGGTCCCCCCAGCTGCTGCTAAGGGAACTCGCACTGCCAACCTACCTCCAACTGCTCAAACAGAGAAGGACTGAAGATTTGAAATTCAGTCCCCTGCCCAAAGCAGAGGTAGATTGAGCAGACCTTTTGTTCAGAGGTGACAGGAGACACACAAGCCTGCATGACACAACTGACCAGGAGCCACCTAACTGTGAACCACTGAAGCCATGGGCAGATGCCAGTGCAAAAATTTACATAATAATATAAAGAACAACAAGATAACTCCAGAAGAAAGTGACTATCCTACAACTACAAGATCTGAACTGAGCAATGAAGAGGAAACAGAAGGAAGCAACACCAAAAATTCCTTTATGATGACCATCGAAGCTCTCAAAGAAGATATGAAAAATTGCCTTAAAGAAATAGAAGAAAATACAAACAAAAAATTGGAAGAGATGAACAAACCTATGAAAGAAAATCAAGAAAAAGTAAACCAAAAAATTAAAGAAACATGCCAGGAACTAAAAGCTGAAAAAGAAGCAATAAAAAAGGCACAAAATGAGGAAAAGATGGAAATAGAAAACCTGAAGAAAAAAGCTGGAATCACAGATACAAGCATAACAAACAGAGTTCAAGAGATGGAAGATAGAATCCCTGAAGTAGAAGACTCAGTATCTCAAATAGATATACCAGTCAAAGAAAATACTAAAACCAAAAAAGTCATAACTCAAAATGTTCAGGAAATCTGGGACACCATGAAAAGACCTAACTTGAGAATAATAGGAATAGAAGAAGGAGAAGAATACCAGCTCAAAGGCACAGATAATGTTTTCAATAAAATCATAGAAGAAAACTTCCCTAACTTGAAGAAGGAAATGCCTATAAAGATACAAGAAGCTTACAGAAAACCAAATGGATATGACCCCCCCAAAAAAGTCACCATGCCACATTATAATCAAGCCACAAAACATACAGAACAAAGAAAAATTTTAAGAGCTGCAAAAGACAAGGGCCAACTTACATATAAAGGCAGACCCATCAGAATAACACCTGACTATTCAATGGAAACGATGAAAGCTAAAAGGGCTTGGTCAGAAGTTATACAGACGCTAAAAGAGCCTGGCTGCCACATGAGAATACTATACCCTGCAAAATTATCAATCACCAAAGATGGAGTAAACAAGATATTTCAAGACAAAGTCAGACTGAAAGAATATCTATCTACCAATCCAGCAATACAGAGAGTATTAGAGGGAAAATTCCAACCTCAGGACCTCAGATACATGCATGAAACCACAAACAATAATTCCACAGAAGAATACTCCAGAAAAAGGAAATACAAACAAGTTACCACCAAAAACGGCAGAAAATATAATTCAATGTTCACTAATGTCCCTTAATATCAATGGATTCAACTCTCCTATAAAATGTCACACACTAACAAGATGGATACAACAACAGAAGCCATCCTTCTGTTGCCTACAAGAAACACACCTGAGCCTCAAAGACAGACACAGGCTTAGAATAAAGGGTTGGGAAAAGATTTTCCAGTCAAACCGTCCTCAGAAACAAGCAGGGGTTGCAATCCTAATATCTAACAAAGTAGACTTTAAGCTAAAAGCAATTAAAAGGGACCAAGATGGTCATTATTTATTCATCACAGGAAAAATTGGTGAAGAGGAGATTTCAATCCTGAATATTTATGCCCCTAATATAAGGGCACCTACTTATGTAAAAGAAACACTGCTAAAGTTTGAATCCCACATCAATTCTTACACTCTAATAGTGGGAGACTTCAATACCCCACTTTCAACCCTGGATAGATCAACCAGACAGAGACTCAACAGAGAAATAAGGAGTCTAAAAGAGGTTATAATGCAAATCGACTTAATAGATATCTACAGAAACTTCCACTCAAACACAAAGGAATATACATATTTCTCAGCTCCTCATGGAACTTTCTCCAAAATTGACCACATAATTGGTCATAAAGCAAATATCAACAGATACAAAAAAAATGGAAATAAACCCTTGTAACATATTGGACCACCAGGACCTAAAGTTAGAGTTCAATAACATCAAAAATCAAAGAAAGCTTACCAACTCATGGAAACTAAACATCACTCAGCTGAACCATCTCTGAGTCAAGGAAGAAATTAAGAAAGAAATCAAAGTCTTCCTAGAATTTAATGAAAATGAATCCCCAAAGTATTTCAACTTGTGGGACACAATGAAAGCATTCTAAAGAGGAAAATTCACAGCGCTAGATACCTACATGAAAAACCTAGAGAAATCCCACACTAGAGACCTAACAGCTCAGCTGAAAGCCTTAGAACAACTAGAAGCAAACTCACCGAGAAGGAGTAGATGGCAGGAAATAATCAAACTTAGAGCTGAAATCAATACAACTGAAACAAAAAGAACATTACAAAGAATCAACGAATCTAAAAATTGGTTCTTTGAGAATGTTAACAGGATAGATAAGCCCTTAGCCAAACTAATCAAAAACAGAGAGAGAGAGTGTTCAAATCAACAAAATCAGAAATGAAAAGGGGGACAAAACAACAGACCCCCAGGAAATCCAGAGAATTATCAGATCATATTTTGAAAATCTGTATTCCACAAAATTGGAAAACCTAGAAGAAATGGACAGCTTTCTGGACAGGTACCATCTACCAAAATTAAATGAAGATCAGATTAATTACCTAAACAGGCCTATAACCTTTAAGAAAATTGAAGCTGTCATTAAAAACCTCCCCAAAAATAAAAGCCCTTGTCCAGATGGTTTCAGTGCCAAATTCTACCAGACATTCAAAGAAGAATTACTACCATTATGCCTCAAACTATTTCACACAGTAGAAATTGAAGGAATATTGCCAAATTCCTTTTGTGAGGCCACAATTACCCTAATACCCAAGCCACTCAAAGATACAACAAAGAACGAGAATTACACACCAATTTCCCTCATGAGTATTAATACTAAAATTCTCAACAAAATTTTGGCAAACCATATACAACAATGTATAAAAAATATCATCCACCACGCCCAAGTAGGCTTCATCCCAGAAATGCAGGGCTGGTTTAACATAAGAAAAACTGTAAACGTTATCCATCAAAAAAAAAAAAAAAAAACAAACTAAAGGAACAAATCTACATGAGCATATCCTTAGATGCTGAAAAAAGCCTTTGACAAAATCCATCACTCTTTTATGATTAAAGCCCTGGAGAGATCAGGAATACAGGGAGAATACCTAAGTATAATAAAGGCAATTTAAAAGAAGCTGACAGCCAGTATCAAACTTAATGGAGAAAAACTCAAAGCAATCCCACTAAAAGCAGGAACTAGTCAAGGATGTCCTCTCTCCCCTTATCTATTCAATATAGTTCTCAAAGTTTTAGCAAAAGCAATAAGGCAATGAAAAGAGATTAAGGGGATACAAATTGGAAAAGAAGTGAAGCTATCTCTATTTGCAGATGATATGATTGTATACATAAGTGACCCACAAAATTCTTCCAAGGAACTACTATGGCTGATAAACACTTTCAGCAAAGTAGCAGGATACAAGATTAACTCAAAGAAATCAGTAGCCCTTCTATACACTAAAGGTAGAAGAGCTGAAAAAGAAATAAGGGAAACATTACCCTTCATAATAGCTGCTAATAGTATTAAATACCTTGGAGTAACTATAAACAAAGAAGTAACAGACTTATTTGACAAAAATTTTAAATCACTGAAGAAATTGAAGAGGATATCAGAAAATGGAAAGCTCTCTCATGTTCCTAGATAGGTAGGATCAACATAGTAAAAATGGTAATTATACCAAAAGCAATCTACAGATTCAATGCACTGCCCATCAAAATCTCAACACAATATTTTTTGGACCTCGAAAGAACAATACTCAATTTCATTTGGAATAACAGGAAAGCTAGGATTGCCAAAACAATTTTACTCAACAAAAGAACCTCAGGAGTCATCACCATCCCTGACTTCAAGTTATACTATAGAGCTACAGTAATAAAAACAGCCTGGTACTGGCATAAAAACAGACTTGTGGATCAATGGAATAGAACTGAAGATCCAGACATTAACCCAAAAGCCTATGAACACCTGATCTTTGACAAAGAGGCCCAAAATATTCAATGGAAAAAAGATAGTATATTTAACAAATGGTGTTGGCATTGCTGCATGGAAGTGTGTACAAAAATGCAAATAGATCCAAGCCTGTCACCCTGCACAAAACTCAAGTCCAAGTGGATCAAAGACCTCAACATAAACCCAGCCACTTTAAACTTGATAGAAAACAAAGTGGGAAATACACTTCTACGAATAGGCACAGGCGACCACTTCCTAAATATAACACCAGTGGCACAGACACTACGACCAACAATCAATAAGTGGGATCCCCTGAAGCTAAGAAGCTTCTGTAAAGCCAAGGACACTGTCAATAGGGCAAAACGACAGCCTACAGAATGGGAAAAGATTTTCACAAACCCTATAAGTGATAGAGGACTGATCTCTAAGATATATAAAGTACTCAAGAATCTAGCGCCCAAAACCTTGAATAACCCAATCAAAAAATGGGGTTCAGATCTAAAAAGGGAATTCTCAGCAGAAGAATTACGAATGGCTGAAAGGCTCCTGAAAAAGTGCTCATCATCTTTAGCCATCAGAGAAATGCAAATCAAAACAACTTTGAGATACCACCTAACACCTGTTAGATTGGCTAAGATAAAAGACACAGATGACAGCCTATGTTGGAGAGGATGCAGAGCAAGGGGAACACTCCTCCATTGTTGGTGGGAGTGTAAGCTTGTTCAGCCACTTTGGAAAGCAGCATCGCAGTTTCTCAGAAAACTGAGATTCAATCTCCCCAAGGACTCAACAATACCACTTCTGGGTGTATACCCTAAAGATGCACAGTCATACTCCAAAGTTATTAACTCAAGTATGTTCATAGTAGCATTATTTGTAATAGCAAGAACCTGGAAACAACCTAGATGTCCCTCAGCTGAAGAATGGATTAACAAACTGTGGTACATCTACACATTGGTGTTCTACTCAGCAGTCAGAAAAAATGATATCCTAAAATTTGCAGGCAAATGGATGGACTTGGAGAATATCCTCCTGATCACAAACTCAGAAAGATAAGCATGAGATGTACTCACTCATTAGTGGAATCTAACCAAACAAACAAACAAACAAGAAAAAAGTAAAACATGTTCAAGCTGTAAACCACAACCACGGAACAGCTTGGGATCAGAAACAGCCTGGACTGACTCTTTGGATCCCACTCCACCTAGAGGAACACCTGCCTCATTCTTGAGGGACAGGGGACAAAACTGGATCTGCCAGGAGTGGAGACTGAACTAAGCAATATTGGGTCAGTGGGATCATGGGACTGCCTGCTGCCTGCCCAGGCAGGGGATGAGGAGTTGCGGAGAAGAAAGAATGACCTGATGTGGCAGGAGGGGGAAGGGACCTTGAATAAGGATATACAAGGACAGAAAATGTGACTTCTTTGTTGTTAATAATAATAATAATAATAATAAATAACATGATTTTTTTTCCAAAAATGGTTGCTATAACTCTGCATGTATCTTTTTTGGGGGATGACACCCTCAAACTCAATTATTGTAGTGTAACTTCTCAAAGGAACCTGTTCTTCTTTCTATGACTTGAGGCTAGCCTGTAAGCCCCAAAATATCAACTCTGATAGTATACACTTCATTTGGTCACTATTTTTTGAGTCTCTAAGACCTATCAGCTTCTGGCAATTTCTGGTGAGCAGAAGAATTGAAAGAGGTTTTGAGATTCCTGTGTACTTCATGTTTTCAGGCCCCTCTGTTTTTAACTCATATAGTCATGCAGACTGCTGACAGGGCCTGGTACTCCTGTCTTTTCTAATTTTAATTATTCTTCCTTAAGTCATGACATTTAAAATTCTAAGAAGAAAAAAAAATGAGAATCCTGAAAACTATAGCAGAAGTCATCCTTTACATACATCATGAACATTTCCAAATGTTTCAGGGATGAATTCATACCTTTGTCACATGCAATTCAATTTTATTTATCCTATTCCATTTTAGTCCATTCTTTTATTTCTGTGAAGGTGGGAATAATAGTATAACATAGAAGTCTTGTTTTGTGTTCACCAAATTACCCACTAATGAGCTTTCAAGTGGTTGTTAGTAGAATGTCTGGACATACTGACTGTATCAATCCAAATGTTTATCCTGTCCTATTTTAATGGCCTCCTACATAGTACTTCCTACTCTCTCAGTGGCATAGTAGGAATTTCTCCTCCAAGGTACAATGGAAAAGAAACAAGGATGAATGTAAAATTTTTCTTTTACCCAAGCCTGCCATCTGTTATATATTAAAGGTTACACAGTTGCTTCTACTCCAGAGCTTGCCTTCACACAGAAACCAATTCAAAAGACCCTGAGTGTGCTTCAGGGCTCTCTCATTTTGTTAATCTACAAGATGTTATTTATTTATTCTTTTAATGTGTGTGTGTGTGTTTGTGTTTGTTTGTTTGTGTTTGGTTTTGAGCATTGGAAACAATAGCTAGATCTTGATTGATATCTTGGAAGCTATTCTTTTTTTTATGAATCAAGAAGTCACATTTTCTATCTGTGTATATCCTTATTCAAGGTCCCTTCCCCCTCCCACCACATCAGGTCACTCTCTCTTCTCCACATGTCCTCATCTCCTGCCCAGCATGGGCAGGCAGTCTCAAGGTCCCACTGTCCCAATATTGCTTAGTTCAGCCTCCACTCCTGACAAATTCAGTTCTCTCCCCGCAACATCGAGACTGAGTCAGGTGTTCTTTAGGGGGAGTGGGATCCAAGGAGTCAGTCCAGGATGTTTCAGAAGCTATTCATAATAAATTGTATCTGCAGATTTTGGAATTGTTACTTTTACAGTTTTGCTTAAATACACATAGTCTCTTGGGCTTACTCTCCTCTAAGTTTATGTATAATTTTTTAAAGGATCTTGAGAATTTCATTGTTGGTTCTCTTTAGATGATGTTTCAGTCAAACTCTTCCATGTTTTAATTAGTTGATTTCTAACTAGTAAAATTTAGTATCTCTTCTTAGGGGCAGTCAGGTCACCATAATGTTTAGCAGTTTGTTAAAGAAGGATTTAGCTGGATGTTGTATTGTCTTCAGTATTTATATTTGGAACTTAAACTCTGTTCAAGCTCCAGTCATCAGACAGAAGATGAACACAATGTGGTTTGAAAGAGACAAGGGACGAGGTGGATTTGAGTTCTTGTTGATGAAGGTAGTGGTATTGGGTTACTCATTTTAGAAATTTACTACAGTCAAGAATGGTATAATTTCTGTAATGTAATTTAGTTAGTTTTTTCTGACACTATTTAACTGAAAGACAAAAACAAATTGTCTATTATTAATAAACACTGGAGTGCAACAGGAGCCCTCAGTAATTGATTATATTATATTATATGCCCAATTCACCAGCTTACTGCTCTGAATCTATAGACAGCTCTTTCTGGATACCTTCCATAGAATTGCTGGTATAAATGGTATGATGTTTCTGCTAATGTGGCCAAAATCTCCTAGTGTGTTTCTCAGTGTGTCCTATCATGGTTTTTTGAGGTTGAGATGCAAAGCATTGTGTACTTCTCATACCATTAGAGATACCATGGTCACCTTGAATTAGAGTTTATCTTGCTGGTGAGAGTTGTCTATTAAGGCTCCCTCTATAGATCTTGGTAGTAATCATCAAGAAAGCTCTTTGGTGTGTGTAATATTTTGTTCCCCACCAGCTTACAGCTCTCAACTTTGAAAACTCCAGATTACAGTTCCTACATATCACCTGAATTCCATCTAGATGTATCACAACCAAAGTACACATGCTGGCCAACTGAAACTGAAGTGCATATTCTTTTTGAATTCTGTGAGTACTCCTACCACATATATAGACATTATATAGAAACTTGGAATCTTGATATGTGGCTATGAATAGGCTATAATGATTTTCTAGGCTATACTAGTTTGAATTTTTTATCTATTTATATATGTCTGTGTCCCAACCCGTGGGACTTCAACACGGGAGACCACCTACGAGAGAGAATGAAGTGAAGAGAGATGCAAAGGAAGGCAGCAGGACAAATGGGTGCCTGATCATGCTGTGATTTATTACGATTCTATACATGCTTATAGAGTTCTAAAGCAGAATATGAGGAGGGGGCAGTCTTCAAACACCTGCAGGAAGCTGGCCAGGGGAAGCAGGATATTGGCAGGGTAAAAAGGTGACTGGTCTTGCTTCAGGGGAGGGTTGCTAGGTAACCTAAACCATAGAATGCTCTTGCTATTCTACTCTTTAGAGCTACCTTTATGGGAGAATTGCTAAGTAACCTAGCCACAGAATGTTCCTGTTATTCTATTCTTTAGAGTTACTTCTATGTCACTGTGAAGCAAACCAGAACATCTATTTTACTTTGGGAGAATATCCATTCTACCTGGGAGAACATCTATTTTACTTGGGAGAATGTCTATTCTACTTGGGAGAACATCGTGCTGGCTCAGTGGTTGGTTTCTCAGTAAGTTCCCATGGTAGCCTTTAGCTAGAGGCCTAGAGGCTCAAGCCAGGGTCTTGGTCCCTGACATGTCTGAATATTCTACATATGACAATACCATATATATGAATATATCATGAATATTTTTATATCCAATGCTGTATATGAATGAATTTATATTATATGCAAATGACAACACTTTGATATTTTAATTATAGAACTGTATTTATTGATACTATTATCTCTATCCTTTCTTCATATTTATTTCATGGTTGTGTATGGCTTTCATTTATGTTTCCATAAGTATCTTTTTAACATTTAACATTTACATGTCTGTTGATGATTTTCTAATATCAGCATTCAAATCTCCTATAAGTTTGCTGAAAGTTAACAATATGGCTAGTGTTAAGTTGACACTAAGATTTTCTTCCTCTAAAGTGTGATCAAATGGCATTTTTCTGTCTCAACCTCTCTAGTCATGGGTTTATAAGTGGAAACTAACATGCTCAACTACATTTTTCTTCTAACATGATTTCTTTACATTCCTTGGGCCAAGCATATTTAATAATTAACCACTACATTTGATATTTTATGAAATAAGATATTTGTCTCTGAGTTTGATGGTGTTCTTTTGAAGAGAACCCTTCCTAGTGCTTGTATCAAAGAGAACTAAACTGTAACAGAAGAGAAATAATTTACCACTTTTTATAGTGCTTGGAAGACTTTACCTAATATGGTGATTAGGTTGTCTTTCACCATTTAGCATAACGAATGCTTAAAAGTGGCTAGTCTGGAAATATTTTGTGGCTGCCTTGGATTTTCACTACAGTTTTACTTTATACTGTTCAATGATATTTTCTATTTTTATGAGCCTATTTCATTATATTTTGCTTGTTGTTTTCTAAATCACTTGGATTTTTACATGATATAATATTTCTGAGAAAATTATTTTGTTATTAAAATACCTAAATATATACAACATAATCATGAGCTCAATATACCTGGAACCAAGCATTAACACTCCTAGGTAGCTATAATAATCTTGGCCAGACAAAAGTTTGTTCATTGGCAAGACTACTTTTAATTTTGGGTAGAATAATTTTGAGTAAAAAAATTTTTGGTAGTTCTGTTGTGAGATACAGAAGAAATGGAGAAAGGAAGAGATGGCAGATAGACATGGGTTAAGGGACTAGAGCAAGAGGGAAATGGGAAGAGGCAAAAGACAAGATATATCCCGCATAGGCATAGCAGGTCTTATCTCCTAGTAATCATTAAGCTGTGAGGTTATCAATAGATGAGCATAACTTTCTCTCATCACCAAGTCACATCTGAACAGTGCCACCAACAGGGGAATAAATCCTTTACACATGAGCCTTTGAGGCTCTTTTATAAACAAATCATCACACAGAATGCTTGTAATTTCCTTTCTGTTAATGTTACCATTAAGGATCATCAGCGTCTTCTGTTAACATGATTCAAGGGTAAAAATATTTACATTCTTTCATAGCTATCAATACTCTTTTGCAGATATGTATTTACTATTTTTAAAATACTTATTTTATAAGTGTTTTGCAGCATGTGTGTATATTTTTATTTGTATAACTGGTTCCTTTGGAAATCCAGTAAGTGGAGTTACAGATGACTGTAAACTATAACGTGTGTACTGAGAACCTAACATGAGTCATCAGAAAGAGAAGCAAGTACTCTTAACCACTGAACCATCTCTCCAGTTCTAGTATGCATTAATTTCATTTAATTAGTACCATAGCTTTCTGCTTCTTTCGGTTATAACTGATAATACCTACAAAATGTGTTAGCTTTATTATCTAATTCATTTCCACACTTAAACATTATTATTTCATACCTTCTAATTATTTGGATGTAATGTGTCATTGTTTTCATAACTCTCAAACTGTTTGAATGTTGCAAAGATTTTTATTATAAATCTATTAAAGGCTATAATATCCTTCAAGGTACCACTTATGTTGTTTTTGCAATATCACATTTTCTAGCTTTACATGAAGTATTCAAAATGTTCTAAATCTGGATAAGTATCTGTGTTATACTCATATAACTTTTGAGTATATGTGATATGCATGAATATGGAAAAGATTACATATTCAAACACAAACAAATGTGGCAGAGATGATTTTATTTCTAGAACTGAAAGATTTAACATAAAAAAATGGTCAATATAATTAGTCCATTATGTTGGTCAAGTGAACATTATGAGGGAAGCAAAATACTCCTTAAATACACTGACTCACACCAGCCAGTGATGCTAACTTTCCATGGGTTGAAGGGAATGCCAAAGAGCTGAATAGAGGAATCAGGAGGCTCAAGGCATTTGCGCTCAAGAGCAGTGCAAACAGAACAATTCTCATTTTTATTACTAAAGTAAGCAATACACGAGGTAATATTTATAGTTAGCTTAAGTTAATACAAGGTACAGTGGAGGGAATATACCTGGTGCTATGTCTTATTATCTTTGGCCATTCGAAATGTCTAGAAATACAACTTCCTGGCCTTACTTTTGCCACAGAGATAATGTGTACAGTCAAAAAAATTCCCTGCATGTCCTTGTTTTTGAGAGAATCCACTTGTCTTAGACAGTGTAATTTTTTAGAAGGTCACCTTTTAGGAAGAACATTTGCACTCTGTTCCATTGATAGATTAGAGTATATTCACAGTTGCCACATATGTAACTAACCAATTTATTTTAAGAGGTTATTTACTTAATAAGCCAATCATAGGTAGTAAACACATTAATACATAACCATTACCTCTAGGATTAAAGAACAAAGAGAAAAAATACTGTTACTTGAGACTAGGATTTACATTTAGTTGCATGGGAAAATGTAGTTGATCAATAAGGAAGAAGGTGGTGCTACAAAGATATATGAGGGGATGCTGGCTACATAAAGGTGGGTGAACAATTTTTAGTACTTTTTGGCTCTAATATACAATTGTTGTCAACTCCTAGCTGGATTGTACCAACATGTAGATATTGGAGAGCACAGGGTATTAAAAATTCAAATTATAGCTGGGTAGTGCTGATACACACCTTTAATTCTAGCAGTTGGAAGGCAGAGACATGTGGATGATCTATAAAGGGAGTTACAGGACAATCAGGGCTATACAGAGAAACCCTGCTGCAAAAAAAAAAACAAAACAAAAAATGCAAGCTAAGAACATTTTTTTAAATTTTGTTTTAACTTGTTCTACTTTGTTTTTGACTGGCCTTTTGGAAATTCCAAATCATGCACCCTAATCCTGCTCATCTTCCAGTCCTTCTATAGCTGTCCCTTATGCCTGGAGTGTTTCTACTCAAGGAAAGCTAGAGAAAAAAATAAAAACAAATTAAAAATAAATAATTATAAAGTAAAGGAAAAACACTTTGCTCTTCTGGTTTTTTTTTCACTTCTCTATCACCTTTTCTTTCATTCTGATGGCATTGGAGCTTCTCTGTATCACACAGTATGCCATCCTGTCCAAACAGCATCATTTGAAAATGTTCATTGTGTAATGAGTTGTTGATCAAGTTTTATAGTTGATAACAGAAGAAAGCAAAGAAGGGACCCAATAAGTGCAGGTAGGTTCAGGCTTAGCATGTCTCATGGACATAGTAGATGGGAAGACTTCATACCTAAAGTGATACTGAATGATGTTGTATATAGTCAATGTTTATTCATGATGAAAGAATAGGCTACCATAGTGGTAAAGGAGTAAAGATTATGTACAAAATCAACAGCAATAATGTCCTACTTAATTTGAATGCTTTAGCTTAAAATTGGGAAAGAGAAAAAAAATGACTGTATTTATTCAACATTTTGAAGAAGTTATTAAAAATTATTGCAATGAAGAAATAGAGATTAAAATACTAGAAGCCAGCTATGATCATTAAAATTACAATGTACATGAATATGTCTAAACAGTAGAATGTGTATAAATATTTCTAAAGATGAAAGGTAAATCAAAAATTATTTTTAAAGTTAATGCTTATAAAAATAAGAGAAAAACATTTTGCTATTTTACCAACAAAGAATATAAAGATGAATCTAAAATATAAATTATAAGCTACTATAGCAGACTACTGTTACTTACAAGATAGGCACATATATATTATACTATATAATAATAGAGTTATATATAATAGAAAATATATAAACATATATTATGTATACAAACATTAACTGATAATGAATGCTAACATATTGAAATATGTCACCATTACTTAGAGAAGTTAATGTAAACACAAATATAAAATTGTGATATGTTTGAGCAAAAGAATAGTATTTAATATTATAAACAGGTTCACTTTTGTGAAATTTACTCTGTAATGTATGACAATCCTCAATCTTTTCAAAAGAAACATAAAGGATTTTATGTCTCAAAGTTGTCAAGGTGGTTTTAAAATTTAATGGTATTTTAAATGTACAGAAAATGACAATATGCTCTAGAAGAAAGATATGTGAGGTCACACACTAGTAAATATTAAGAGTTACTAAAATTTGTAGAATTCAAGAATTTGTAGGTATAGTTGCAGAACTAATCAAATAGAGCATTAGAAATGGGTGAACATACTAAAGCATGTTTACTTATATATGAACTCCTAATAGTTTCAAAATTTCCTTTTTTTTTAAAAAAAAAAACCACTTTATTTATTTGCCTTGGTGTTTTGCCTGGAACTGGAACTACAGACAGTTGTGAGCTGCCATGTGGGTGCTGGGAATCGAACCCTGGTCCTCTGGAAGAGCAGACGGTGCTCTTAACTGCTGAGCCATCTCTCCAGCCCCTAAAATTTCCTTTTAGGATACTAAATAAAGAATAATTCTTTTACTAAAATGTAATGGAGGAACAACTAGCTATCAAAACTGAGTAAAGCTTGTAGCTATATATAATATTCCTTCACACAAGACACAAGATAAATCATACAAAAAATATAAACTTGCCTTTAAATATTGTATACCATTTTTGAAACTTCTAGTAAAGAAAGAAAAAATGTATTATAAAAGGACAAATCATTTCTCCAACTTGTATATTATCTGAGACAATTCATATTTTTACCATTAGAGTTTATATTCTTTGTCAGAAATTTAACTGTTTCAATACTGTTAGGTTCTGTTATTGGAAAATTATGACCTTTTGGAGAAATTATTTCATTAAGGGATTTTATGTTTCTGGTGTTTCTATGTTGTGATATGGCCATGTGTTGTTATGGATATTTATCTTCCAGTTGTATTGAATAGTCTTAATGAACAATCTTCTTTACAGGGTTCAATCCCCACTATACTCACAGAGAGGGAAATTGCTGTAACAGAAAATTCACCAGAACAGTCCAACAAACCAAATATAGATGTATGCTTAAGATTAAAATAGTCAAGTCTTTTATTATCAAATACTATCAAAAAGACTACTCAAAGACAATCTAGGTTAATCTCTAAATTTAGCAATTAGTTGGGCTAAAAGTAAATTTTAGTATATACATGAAATAAAGGACACAAGGGCAAGGAAATGAAAGAAACAGTATTAAGTTAAAAAACCAAAAGAAATATGCTAATAATGACAGAAAAATAAAAAATAAAATATTCTGCTTGAACATTAAAAAGTATAAGAAAGTGAATTACGTAGACACAAGAAAAGAAATAAGGACAAGAACATTTTAAAGAACAAAATATCATCCAAGTAATTATAACAATGTGATAAAATCTTATACATACTAGAAAAATTAATAACTTTTAAAAGAGAAAACTTTAGTATAATTTCTGTCTAGGAAGGCTGACATTACAGTTTACCATGATGAGAAGACGGTTAATCAAGGTCAGAATCTCTTATTTTTATACCTTTTATGCTAATACTTAGCCAGAACTAGTCAAGCATCAGTTGTTGTCTTCAGTATCTTCCCGTCCTTGCATACAGAATCACTTAATTGTGCATTCCACTTGGCTACCTATGTGTGGCACAGATTCTTACTTTTCAAGACATACTAATTAGTAAAACCTGAATTTTGTAGAATTCAAGCCAGCTGATGTCTTTTGTGTTAGGGAGTTAAGGAAGCAAATAGAGCACCAAGACAAGATCTGAAGGATAGGTGTCTGTGTTTTTAGGACCTCCATAGTAGTCAGTCCCCTTGCTTGCTAGAAGGAAAAGTCTGCTATAATTGTTTCTCTGTTTCCACTTACAAATCCATGTTGCAAAGGGGTAACAACAGAGGCCAAACACCCCGGTGACACTGGACATGGACCTATTAGTTTCTACAGTTATGCTCAGATAAAGCAGTTTTCCTTTCTTTTTATAATAGGATTAGAGCTGCCCAAAGCCTGGTATCCTTCCAAATCTGAGCTTTCCATTTCTTGGACTTCCAAGTGTATTTACATCTGGCACTTAACATTTCCACAACTGCTTTATGTAACTATCATGTGCCCTCAGACTCTCACACGCCCTGTGATCTCACATCCTAGAGTCCCAAGCTTGTTATTGGTCCTTATTTTCGGTTTTCTGGATTAATTGTCTCAGACAGTAGACACATCTCAAAGTGGTTTAAGACTAACCACTTTGAGTTATTGAGAATAATAAATTTCTTCTCTAATGATGGCTTGAAAAGCTGGAAGAGACACCATTATATTAAATCTTTCAACTGGATTTAGATTTATAAAAACTATGGGATGTACTATGGTTATGACCGTAAGTCTTCTTTTTTTAACCAGGGCCACCATATGACCTTGCAGATGAAGATTCAGTTTCCTACTGTAACTATAGACTGCATACTTAATATTTACTGTCCAGCCTTTTTGTTTCTCTGTGCTGTTCATATTCTGTCACCTATTTTTTTCATTTGTGAAGCTCATCCTCTCTTTGTCTTTTGTAATACAGTTATCTCAATCTTCCCTTTTATAACATTACATTAAGGCAGTTTCTAATTTGACATCTTAGTGGAAAGTCATCTGTATATTCTTAATGTTATATAGGCTAGAAATATATCTTGTTGAAAATCTTAATCCACAAGACTCTACATTATTATGTTTGTTTTTGTTTCATAATTTTTTTTGAATTGTCATTGATATATTAGTTTTCTTCCTCAGATATATATTTGGACCTATGTTTGCTTATAGTTCATAGAAAGGCCAGGGTGAGACCCATACTACTGTGGTGGTGGTATGGCATCAGTGAACATAATACAGTTCTTTCCTAGGGTCTGGGTTTATGGACAGTGTTGTTGAAAACATCAATGATACATGCTTTGCAAGTAGAATAATCAGAAGTCTAAGAAAAATTGACTACACTCAGTCTCATGGGAGGGTACTTCTTGGGGCCTGCTTATGCACAGACTATGAATATTTATTGCAAATCCATTTTAGCAGCAGAAAAAATCCTAAAAAAATCTTCCACTTCCTGTGTTAGGAACTTATCCTGTAGTCTTTGTGCCATTGATTATTTCTGTCAAGAAAAGGCAAAAATTGGGAGGGGGCATAAAAATATAGTTCATCATAGTATACAAACATAAATAAATGTGTTTTTCTTTTACCCTTGTGGTTCATAATCAATCCAGTAGTCTGACATTATTATGTCAACATTATGCCAATATTATGTCAGTGCCATTATCTACAATGTATTTTTCCTTCTGTGTTTATTCCAAAACATGACTTTTAAGCCCCTTTTTTGGGTTTCCTGGAACAGAATTCTTTATTTTTATTTGTATTTTAAGGAGTTCCATATTTATGGTAAAAAATTACTGAGAACTTTGGGATACAGCTATAATTTTTTTTTATAATCATATTCCAGAAAGAACAGAGAAAACATCTACAGTAATTCTATAATTTATCATTTAGATAGCCTGTTGATAGTCTTTTAAGTGAAAGGAAAATTTCTTTCTTATGGTAAAGAAAATAAAATCAGGAACAGGACTTTCCATACATGTATTTTCTTTTTTTTAATTTTAACCAAAGTAATTTTTAATTCTATTTTAAAAAACTCAAATACAATTACATAGTTTCTCCCTTTCCCTCCTCTAGCCCTCATCACAAACTCCCAACCTTAGGTCCTCTCACATTCTTCGCCTCTGATTCTTTAATTGTTGTTAGGGGAGTGTGTGTGTATTCATAAATTTATAAATATAACCTTCTCAGTTCATATAAAGTTACTTGTATGTTTTTAGGGCTGACCATTTAGTATTGGAGAACTCTTTAAAGCAGGTCTTCTAGGGGAAAACTATTTCTCCTACTCTCAGTTTTCCATAATTGACTATAATACTTTGTCTAGGTTTGAAGCTCCCAAATTACAGCCTTCCATACAAGCCAGTCTATTGGCATCATCCTTGTTCAGGTCTTGTTTAGGCAGCTATGATGAAAAGTATGTATTTCATTTTATTTTACTTTATTTACTTTAGAAACATTTATATCTACAGTCATTTTCCTTCCAAAAATTGTATAATCTTTTTGAAATAATTTTACATTATGGGCTTTTATACCATTTTGTAAAGCAATTATTAAATATGGAAAACAACCCCAGCTACTAGGTAAATTTAGGAATAACCATGTGTGACAAATGGCAGTATCCTGTTTTGCCATGTAAGAACTAGCTAATTATCTTTTATCTTAAGAATGTGCATTTAATAGGTTTGTCTGTTGCCTATAACTACAAGAAATTCGTTTTTGCTATCTCTTTAACAGATTACCCTGTTATTATATATCCACATATTATATTCAGATTAATAATTTTTCAGTATTAATCTTTTTTTCCCTTTTACAAACTATTTAATTTTATTTAACTCCTTTAATACTAGAAAACAGAAAGGATTAAGAAATCTTCCTGAACTCAACTTTGTGTTCCAGAAAATGTCTTTCTGCAGTGAGCTGCTCTTGCTCACATGAATTAAGTAAGGTCACATGAATTAATAAACCTTAGGTTCGAAAAGCCATTTAATTTTCTTCTTCATAATTTTATTGTTACTTAAATGGAAAATTCTAAGCAGAGTCTGTGCATCTTGTATCTTACTTTTTGCACTTTTTCTTAATTTTTTTTTTATTTAAAACAATTTTAACTTAAATATATTTTGTTCATATTATTCCCCCCAACTTCTTCCAGTTCCTGTCTTCCTTCTTACGCACCCAACTTTACGTTCTTTCTCAAAAGACGAAAACCCAATGCAAAAACAACCCTCCCCATATACTCAGGAACCAAAACCTCACCAAAAAGAAACAAAAATAACAAAATGCGTGCGTGTGTGTGCGCGCACACACACACACACACACCCATCAAACACACACAAACACCAACAACTTTGGAATCCATTATATACTGTTCAACTACTTCTGAACACAAGGACTGTGTAAGAATGGTTGATATACTAGTGTTACTCTATTGGGGAAAACTGATTTTCCATCTCCCAGCACATATAACTCCCCATTTCTAAAAGAATGACTTTCAAAGGCGAAATGATAATTAACTTTGGATAATGAATAAACTGGTGAGCATTAATTATAGTTTAAAATACTTTATTAATACCTATGTTCTTCAGTAAAATAAACAAATTAAAGTACACACATATTGATTATATACAACAAAGTGAAACAAAGAAAACCAAAAGCTAAGTATTTATCCTCTCATTTTCTTTTCCATTTTGCTCTCTTGTTATTTAATTTGACATTGACTATATTTTGATACAATCTTTTGTCACTGAGCCAACAAAACTTTAAGATTGAACAGACTGGTAAATGCAAAGTGATATAGATGTCACCCTTTCTTCTCACACATTTGTTTTTCAAAAAATTAAGTCCAGTAACTGCTACCCGTATTGTCATAGGTGTGGGTTTATCTACCGGAACATGGATAACTCACCAGTGGTCACATCCCTAAATAAAAGTAACCCTCTATCACAACAGCTTCAAAATATTAAAGGGAAATAACTGTATAAGTAAATTCACTAATAATTTTACATGCAAAGGCATTGACCCCTATTGAAGGAAACATATGAAATATAATACAAAAAAGCAAAGTGAAAGATAAAATAACTAATAGGGTATGGGACAACAATGATTATATTCAGTATGTTCCTCTATACCTATGCTGCCCATCTACTACTTAAAATGTTCATTATCCTTAATTTGCACACAGGAAATCTTCCTCAGACATCAACCTTTAAAATACAGCCTAAAATTAAGAGGGAAAATGTAAAACTAATATAAAACAGAAAAGATTACTAATATAAAACAGAAAAAAATAAGCACTTTTTCTCATCATCCCATATTAGCCCTCCACTATTAGGTAGCTGACAAACAGACCTTTACAGTGAGGAAATAGCCTTAGCTATTACTTAGCACTGTAGGAGCTGCTGATTATGGCTTTAGAATGTGAACTAGCCTTAGCAGCAGTGCGAGCCCTGGCTGCAGACCTGGCTTGAGCTCTTTCTTCCTCATCTTTCACAGCAATTTCATACAAGGTTGCAAAGGCAGTTGGTGTAGTATCATGGATCTTGGCCCAAAACTCCAGGATTTTCATCTTGCTGATTTCAGCCTGGGCTCTGGGACCCCATGTGAATTCAAAGGATGGAGGATTGCTGTCGGGAATTTTTCGGTACTCCAAGTATCTCATTCTTACCAAATCTTCAGTGATAACTTTCTTAGGCTCTCCATAGATGAAGTGCTTTTTGTTAGGATATACACCCATCATATTCAGCACCTCCCAGACTTCCTTTTCAGAGGCACAGTTATTTTTTCTGAAGATCACACCCAGTACCATCATTAATAGGCCAGTATTGGGCATTTTTTCTTCACCCTTCATTCCATCAAAGTTATGTTCTAGTTTGTTGAAAAGGGCATAGCAGTGCCTGATAGGATCCACTTCCTTCAGATCAACACCAAAGGCCAATTCCATGTGCTCGGAGGCTCTCTTTAGGATCTCACTGAAGTGATTTTTCGATGTTTTGATAACACACTTCAGCATATCTGCTTTTGTAATAACCTCCTTCTTGTGGTACTTCTCCATCAGGAACTGCACCAGCAAGACTACTTTTTGGTTAATAGGATCTTTACTCCAGGCCTCAAGGTCATCAAAGTCATCTGAACTTTTCTCATCATTGTTTCCAGCACCAGTATTTGCATATGTGTGGAAAAAGGTAGAGTGAGCTTCCTGCAGCATGTTAGGTGTAGGCATACCTTCAGCAGGAATATCCTGATGTGGACACTCACAGAGAGGACCAGGAGCAGCTTCTTCCTCTGGTGCGTTTTGAGTGCGGGTCTGGCGGCGCTTCTCACGGGCACGGAGCTTGCTCTTCTGGCCACGAGGCATGGTGACTGTAGAGGGTAACACAGATAGTACTGCAAACAGGCTAAGGAAGAGATCGTCCTGGAAAACAGAGGATCAGATAATTTGTATAATCTCTGTTGGTAGACCCTACCATTGCTACATGAAAAGTTGTTTCATCTGGTTCTCTTGTACTGACTTAGGAACCTAAGAGGGAAGGGGAAACTTAGACATTGTCATCTCAGTACCAACTTACAATATAAACTTTCTTCCTGACCAGTAGTACCGTTTTGCCCTTAAAGGCTGCCTCCTTCTATTCAAATGGTATCCCTAAATGCCAAGTGGAAACATGGGAACACAACCGCAGTATCGAGAGACACCCAAATTAAACCGCAGGGGTAAGAAAGGGTAATTTGGAGCAATTCTCTTTAAAAGGCCTCAGATCTGTGGGGAGAGTGTTTCAGAAGATACCTTGACACAAGGACGTTCCTACAATTCCTCCCGAGATGCTCACACCAGCCTTCCGAAGGCTTCACAGCCTCAAAGAAAACCAGAGAATAACGACGGCGGTTGAAGAAAAACGGATATTAGAGTTACCCATTTCCGGTCACGCCCACACACAGTCTTTCAAAACAACCACGCATGTGCAGACAGAAGTAGGCTGGTCTCACACATGCGCAGACAGAAGTTTGTGACACACATGCGCAGACAGAAGTTTGTGACACACATGCGCAGACAGAAGTTTGTGACTCATCCATTGGATATTAGGGTTATCCATTTCTGGTCACGCCCACACAAGTCCTTTAAATGCAATCACTCATGTGCAGATGGAAGTAGGGGGTTTGTCAGTGAACCCTTGTTCCGAAGGTTGGTGCTTTGCAGAAGTCTAGTTGTCTTTGACTTTTTCACTATGGTTTGCAAATTTTAAGATTATGAGTAGAGTTAACCTGCTTCATATCCAAAATCTCATTTCAATGTGAGTCCTGACTATGAAATTAGAAGCCTTAATTTAGTAGCCACTCCTGATATGTTGCACAACAGACAAAAGGGGAGTTTTGCAGGATATCTTTTGTGGATGACAATAAGAGTGTTTTCATTCGTCATTCAGTATCTTACCATGACCTGTTATAAATGGTGAGCTATTCCCAATCTGATGACTACAGGACCTTCCCACCAGGTAAGGCGTTAAATATACAAACAATTTAAGTACCGTTGGTGTCTGAACAATAATACTCACTTCAACACAAATAGACCTATTTTATGACATGAATTAGGTTCTTTACCTAGTCTGTCAGTAAATTTTCTAACTGGCTTTGAAAAAGATTTTATATGTTTTTGTTAATTCTCTTCTTACTAATATTTTGGGTGTTTTTAAAATTAAAGCTCATATAGAAGACATAAATTATTTATACTTATAGGATATGTGATAAGGGCTCAACACATGTATGTATTAAGTAATGTTTCAATTGAGACAAATATATTTATCTCTGTAAACTAAATGTTACTTGTAGTAAATAGTACATTTTCATTCTAGCTTATTAAAATACAGTGTAGTTTTGCTTAATGGTCACCATATTTTAAGCTAGAAAAGTATAAATTTTTATTTTAGTATCTGCCAACTGGTCTGTGTTCATCTCTTTGTCTCTGAGTTTTCCCAGTTTTTGCCAACATTATTCTACTCCCAAATACTATAACATTCAGCTTTTATAAAAATGAATGAGCATGTCTATATGTATTCAGCATATAAAATGGAAATCAATAGTTTACAGCCTATTCATTCATTTTTCTATTGAAATAGCTTAAAATATAAAAGCAATAAGTTAACATTTATATGACAGTATTTTCACAAGTAGAATAATAATAATATAACACAAAGAAGAACACTACAGGGCATGTTCAACTAGAATGAGGATATCTGGCTTTTAGTTATAACTCAGTTTTAGCATACCTCTGAATCTCACAAAACCTGGTTTGACCTCAGTATCTGTTATAGTAGTTTATTATATAGTATTTATTGTTGTCACTGTTTATATTAATCAACCTTGTCACTGTGAGAAAATAGTCAAAATAAGTAAGTTAAATCATAAAAAAGTTTATTTTGGCTCAGACTTTCTGAGGTTTTTGACATTTGGTTCTATTGTATCTCTATCTGTAATGACACAGAACCTGAAAGGCATGGTAAGTGAATGCTGCTCATCTCATGGTAGCCAGGAGCATAGAGAGAGGGAAGCAGTGTAGAGATATGATTATGCCATTTCAGGCCATTAAAGGAGTGTTCTTTATCCAAACCATAGCAGTGATACTGGTTAAAACAAAAGAAGAAACTTACATTCTGTAGGCAACATATAAGTTATATTTTAAAAATTCAAGAACAATGATACTAATTTAGTTGAGAGGGAAAAAAATAGATGTACAAAGACAACATATTTCTAATAATATATGTTATAACTAGCTAATAGGAAAATTTTCTTTGGTTAAGGAAGTGAAAAATGGAGAGACTTAAAAAGAGAAAATGGTAAATGACCACAGAGACAAGAGTTAATTATTTTAAACACTAGAGGCTTTTGCATAACCTACAAAGTATTATTAGAAAATTCTTAATAGTGTAAATGACTCCAGCTAGCAAAGATAACAGTTCACAGGCTACAGATCTAGCTCAGTAGTACACTACTTGCCTATCATATAAGAAGCCCTGGTTTCAATTTCTAATACACAGTAAAAGTTAAAAAAAAGACAAAAAACAATGATAGAAGTTTAATTTATTTAAAGATATTGTTGGCATATTAATGTGTTGAGAACAGTTAATATCTGAAGAACAAAATGTTTGAATTTGCTGTTTGCTTGTATTTTCACTTGTAATGGGATATTTAAATCTTGGCCTTTTAGGATGCACTAGAGAGCACATGAAATTACCCATTGCCAAATGTTTATATAAGTCCTAGGAAAGAATTTTAACTGGATAATAGAGTGTGGCCTATAATGGTTACTACTGCTTGTACTATAATATCTGCTTGCAATTGAGCATTGGAGACACTGAAGGGAGAAAGTAAGTATATAGGTATATAGGAAGGATATGCTTTTAAATATAATTTATTCACTGAAGACACATAACATCTAATGTAGTAGGATAGGCCCATAAGGCCAAGGAATTGGCTCAAACCATTTTCCAAGGCATGCACATAATGTACTTCCTTATGAACAAACCTGGAGTTTGCCTGAGGGCCTAGCAATAGCCTTTGTTCAATATTCCTGATCATTTAGAATCTGCCTAGCAATAGATGCTGTCAGATATCCTGATTATGCTCTCCCATTGTTGAATGAGTTAGTCCTTTTACAATGGGATCCCATGGTCTGTGTCATTGACTCTGTTCCTGCTTGCCCTCTCCCCCAAGGGAACTGTTAGGACCAAGCAACATCTGATGCTCTGAACAGGGTTCTTATCATTTCCCTCTCCTTGCTCTTGGTGCTGGAAAGTGCCAGCACCCTCAAGATGGTATATTTCAGTGAGATGGTTTCTCACTATGGTGTTCTTTTGGTCCCTTTGGTAGATAGGCATTGGGACCCCCATTTCTTTCCTTCTTTTATGTTGTCTGTTGCTCTTTACAGATACTTTTCATATTTACTGATGACTTGCTTGTCTTTGTCTTTCTTCTCTGTTCTCTTCAGATCTCCTTTATTCTCTATTTTCTTTTTCTTGAGAAGAACTACCTTTTTTCACTCCATTTTTCAAAAAGAGTTAAATTGTCTTCTTTTTCTCAGCAGCAGTTGTTTTCTTTTTCGTGTTGTTAGGGTGATGGAGGCAGTAATGGCAGAGGTTCTAGAGGGCCAGGATTGGGCCCAGACCTTAGAGACAAAAGAGCAGTAGCACTGCAGAGCCTGGCCTCTGATTCACTACTCTCCATCCCACCACTTGCTGCCTCCTCTTGCTCTTCGAGCAGCAGCACCAAAGAGCATTGCAGCAACAGGCTTATCTCACAGAGCTTAGAAGGAGGCTAGACTGAGACTTCGCTTAAGGTGGAGTCAGGGCAGGGATGGTGACAGTGAAGAAGACCATGTCAATGTTGATAGCATCCTGGGAACAAGAGCTGGCCACTGGTTGCTAGAGGGGGGCAGGCTGCAGTGATGGAGAGGAGAGAAGAGAGTTTCCCCCCTAAACCGCTAGTTTCTCTCTTTCTCTCCCTCACACACATACACACATACACATGAATGGCCTGCTGAGGCCAAGGCCCAGAGCACACATGGTGCAAGGGTATAAGGCTAATTCCCATGGCCTATCTCCCACAAGTTGAGAAGCACTTCTATCAAGTGACAAACATCAAGATTTTTTTAAAAAAATACAAGAGATGAAGCCAATGGTGGCTAGGTTGCAACAGAAGCCCAGTTAACCTCTAGCGTGGCAGGCATGCACAGACCCGACAAGACAAGGAGGAATAAGCTGATGGTGGGGCTGCCAGTTTCCTAACCATGCTTCTTCTCACGCAGGCTGTGAAGTTGGGTTGTGTCGGGTCTGGCCATGCTGTGTGGACCACTGTGAGTGGAGGCTTTCTGGGGTCCGTACAAAAGACATAACAAAACAGAACTTCTGACTTCAGCTGCCATCCAGGGGGCTCATACAGAGGGCACAGCACAGAGCCAGGCTTATTAGGGCAGGAACAGAGGGTCATTTAGCTGAGCTGATAACAGACTCCTATCTATTAACTATAGTTTTTATTTTTCAAAATCTAGACTGTTCTCAATCTTATTAGGTAGTTGAGAATGTTGACAATAATATTAACACTGTACTTCTAATTCTCCTGCCTCGACCTCAGAAATTCTAAGATTAGAGGTATGGGCTGCCACCAAACCTGATCATAGCCTGTGCCTCCCTTTTCTTTTTCATGTCTCTCTGTATGTATGAACATGTGCATGTGTACATGGAGGCCTGATGGATGTCAGGAACCATCTTCTATTGCTCCTATTCACCCAGAGCTTACCAATATGGCTAGTCTTGCTAGCCAGTTTGCTCTGAGGATCTCATCTCTGTCTTCTAAACTAGAATCACAAGCCACTCAGCGTGCATGTGAGCTTGGGAAAATTTCAACTCTGGTCCTCATGCTTGTATAAGAAATGTTTTACAAGAAAAATTTGATACATTATAAAGTGGTATGGACATAAGGAGGTTTTTGTCTTCAAGCGACTTTCCTGCCTCAGCCTCCCGAGTAGATGAGGCCACAGTAGAAACAGTGTGAGTTGGCCCAATAGAGACTGTAAGTGTAGCCCAACAGTCCCTGCACCATTGCTTCCTTCTCTTGACCACAACTACACACTAACATCTACCAGCACCTATGAATTAAGTCAACTAACCTGCCTTGACTTTAGACCAGCAGTTCACATGATTTTATTGGTATAAGTCTTCTGCCCTCTTGATCATTTCTGAACCATAGTTAAAAAGAATAGTGATCATTACAATTTTGGGCAAGACAACACTATTTTTACATAATGTTCTTAACCTAAAATAAGGCTTCATTTCTTCCTGGAGGGCTCTTGTTCAAAGGTTAACTTAGTGCAATCATCAAGTAATAGGCTGCTGTTCTATTATTTTAAGAAGATACTTGGCAAATCTTTGTCTTATGTACTGTATGAGTACATGTATAGTGTATAATCTAAGGGAAAGTATAAAGGTGGTAGAATTTACTTGTTAATAGGTCATTTCAGGCTACTATTTTTATAAAATTCAACAGTGTTTTTGCTACTGTTTAGCTCATACAATTTATACTATTTTGTATCTTTTATGTCTTTAGATCATGCTAGAAAGGAGTTCTACATAAGACAACTTTAAGGAGCTAGTTTAAACTTTTTTTTCTGTCTCAATTTAATAGATGTAATAAGCTGGTTATAGCCATTGGATTTTAGTGAAGGTGATTAATCTCATAGTAACTGTCCTGGAGCAGGACAAGTGGCAAATTCACCAGACTTTTGGGTTTCTATTACACATATGAGCCAGATACAAAGTGTTCAGTCCCCACACCAGTTAAGCATTGATAGCTCTTCCAGTACCACTCATTCATGCCAGTGGCAGTTATTCTCATTGCATGATGACCCGTGGAAAGGGCATTTTGTGTTTTTCACTCATTTCACTACGCCAATATGAGTCACAGCAAAACATGTGAACTCTGCCATGGATCAGCATGCTTCCACCAAGGAGGAAATAACACAGGATGAGTAATGTATATAATGTATATATACTATTTCTTGTTCTCATTAACCTCTAAAAGCTGAAAACTTATGGATCCTTACTTTTTCTCCTTTTGTATGATACCTTTTGAGGTGAGGAACATTGGTTTGGTTTAGGAATCCTGGAGCTAGCTATATATATTAAAGGCCAACAGTCAGCTAAGTTTCTATATTATTCATTACAGTTAACATGAAATTTTCCAATTAAATCAGGCAAGGGCAGAGCTTTTGACTATTTCTTTTTAAAAATGTTTAGCATAATATAAAAAGGTAGTTTGATCCCTCTTGGAGTCTCACTTATGTTTTCATTAGCAGGGTGGTGTTTTTAATCTTTCTCCTCTTTAAGTGTGTCCTACAGAACATCTGACAGCAATAGATAGAAGCTAACTTGACTCCTCAGGTTTAAATGACTTTTAGATATCCAACTCATAACTCTCTTCAGGAGGTTATGCATGCCTAGCTTCCTGAAACTGAAAGGCTACTGCCTAATCCTCTATATCTGGGCAGCTCTACAGGAATGGATGTTCTTCTAGGGGCAGTAGTCAATGATAGGTAAGAGTTTGTTAGGCAAGCCAACATAAGACAGGCACAGTCTAGTTGCTGAGACTTTCTGAGGCAGGGTCACCAAGGTCATGGCAAAGAACTCTGACACCCATTGAACACTCATGTAATAAATTTAAAAGGATGGATATGTAGCAGAAGAGGCCCATAGGGTAAAGGAAATTGGCTCAAACTGAAGAAAGTAAACAGCTCAAGAAACCCCATTTTGTATTCTAGTAGCCATTTTGTATTATAAAGGTAAAATAAAATTCAGTTTCACATTCCTGGCAGGGGCTTACCCAGTTCCAAGAAAGAATAAGCTAAACACTATCTAAGGACATCAGGATGATCCACCCTAAGGCAATAAAATGGCCACCCCACACATGTGGGGTCCAGAAATGTTAAGCTGTGAAAAGTCCCTAAGCATGAGCCAATCAGCAGCATACATGCACCCTTGACCCCAAGTAACCCTACCTTGTGGTTTTTGCCTCTAAAAAAGCTTGTGTAATTTGGGGTGGGCAGCTCTTCCTTGACTCTCTACATTGGGTGCAAGAAAGAGGCTCCCTGTCTGGCTTGTGTCACGCTGACAATAAACCTCGCTGTTGCATTTTGGACATTTGGGTCTGACCTAAGGCAGTATGCATATTTATTATGGCTGTATAGCTAGGTCCTCTTGTGGGAGTAGAGGCTGACTCTGACTCTTGCTGGCTTTTGGGGTCCTTTGCCCCCTACTGAGTTGTCTTGTCCAGCCTTAATATGAGAAGCAGTTACCTATTGTTAATTGTAATGTGTTATGATATGTTTAGTTGATTCCCTTGGAGGTCTGTCCTTTTCTGAAATAAAATGGAGGAGTGGATTGGGGGGGGCAGAAGAGAAGTGAGGGAGACTGGGAAGGAAGGAGAGGAAACAGGTCAGGATGTAACATATGAGAGAAGAATAAATTTGAAAAAAAAAAGGAAAAAAATCATGAAAAAGGTTGTCTTTCTAGGTCTTAGTTACTTCACTTGTGGAGATATATAAAGCTCAATTCTCATAACAGGAGCTTCTTCACTAACACAGAGATCAACAACTGGAAAAATGCAGAGAGTTAGAGAATTTTGAATACTCAGCCCTAAATAGGAAGTTTTTAATCACACTACACTCCTTGGGGCTTAGAGTATCTATATGGAATAGGAGACAGAATGATTGGAAGGGCCAGATGTATGGGGCAACTCCAAAGAAACAGCTATTTCCAGACATAAAAAAGTTTGTATATGTACAGCACCTGTACTTTTTTCATTCTTCTAATTAGTTTGGTTTGGTTTTTCTTATTACTGTTTATTTTTTTAAAGAAAACTCTTGGTTCCACTGATTTGTTGTATATTTTTATTCCATTTAATTCATTTCTGCTTTGACTTTAATTACATTGTATACTTTTTTTTAACATGTAGCTTATTTTTTTCCTGTTCTAAGCCTCAATGGATCATTGTTACTTGAAATTTCTAAAATTTCAATATAAGCATTTATAGCTATTAGCTGCCCTTTTATCACTGCTTTCATTCTATCTTAATGGTTTTGGTATACTGCATTTTTATTTTATTCTATTTTCTTAAAAATTCACTTTGATTTCTTTTGATTTTTGTTTTTAATTCCCCCTTCATCTCCCTCCCCCTACCTCTTCCCCCTTTCCTTTTCTCTCCCATGTGTGTATGTGTCTGTGCTTATGCTGGGCACATGTTTTTTATGTGTGATAGATGCATATGCATGTATGTCTACAAGTGACTTGGCTGTGAATGTGAAAGTGGAAGCTAGAGATTAATATCAGGTGTCTTCCTATATTAGTATCTACATTACTTTCATTGTTTATAAGTGTTTGGAGACAAAGTTTTCTCTGGGTAGCCCTCGCTGTGCTGGAATTTATTTTGTAAACATAGTCTGGCCTCAGACTTCAGAGATTCACCTGTGTCTGCCTCCCAAGTTCTGGGACTAAGGGTATGTAGCAGCACACCTGGCCTCGACATTACTTTTTGAGACAAAGTTGTTACCTGAATCTAGAGGTCACAGGCCAACCAGAGAGTCTGAAGACCACTGTTTTCTAGGGTCTCCAGTATTGAGTTACAGATGTAACCATGCCGAGCTTTTTAAATAATATTAGGGAACTCAAATTCAGTTCCTTGTGTTTGTGCAGCAAGCACTTTACCCAGTGAGCCATCTTCACAGCTCTCATTCTTTTTTCTATGACCAGTTCATTATTCAATAAGGTATTGGTCATTGTTCATTAGTTTGTGTATGTTCTCTTTTATTATTGATTTCTAGTATTTCCCCATTGTGGTCTGATAAAATACCATAAATGATTTCATTTTTTCTATATTCATTAATGCTTCTTTTGTTGTTGTTCTGTTATATTATGTAGGCTATAGAAAGCTGCATGAGGTGCCAAAAAGATTGTGTAATTTTCAGTGTTTGGATAGACTGTTCTGTTGCTCCTAGGACTCTTATCTATCATATCATTTAACACAATTGTTTGCCATGAGGGCACAAGTCTGCTCTGTGTATCTGTCCTTCTCTTTGCAACAAGGATACTTATAACATTGAATTTTATGGAAGTGGTAAAACATACATAAAAACAATCTTAGCCTACAACAACACAAGTATGTTTCAAGTCACGTTATATGATTTATAGTAATTATTTTGTTTAATAGTTTCCTGATATGACAAAGTTATTAAAGATAAAGTTATTAAAGAAATATCACAGTTTTCTTCTTGTTATTAAATTTCTTTTCTGAATAGACTACATCTGTTATAGCTAGTCACCACTCATGTAAAAATAATGTAAACATGCCTTTTAAAGTTTTGATGCAGGCTATGCCTTTATACATATTTATAATTAAAAAGTATTACATTTATTTATTTTTTGTATATGGGTGCATATGTACTATGCAATGTGTGTGGGAGGTCAGAGGACAACATGCAAAAGCAAAAGTCAGTTATTTTTTCCCATTAGGTGGGTCCTGGGGATTGAATTCAGGTTATCAGGCATGGCAGAAAATACTTGTTGTATCACCTATTTATAATTTTTATGACTTTTTTTTTAAATTTTTTTATTAAGATTTATTTATTTATTATGCATACAGTTTTACAGAAGAGGGCACCAGACCTCATCATAGATGGTTGTGAGCCACCATGTGGTTTTGCTGGGAATTGAACTCAGGTCCTCTGGAAGAACAGTCAGTGCTCTTAACCTCTGAGCCATCTCTCCAGCCCCAATTTTTATGACTTTTTAAAATAGCAGTATCTACATTTCATAGATTTGAAAACCAATGCCAAGAATTAGTTCTGTTGCAATACCTCAACTGGGATTTGAGAAAATGATTCAGTTTTATTCCTGTTCAAGTGTAAATTCCCAGATTGCGTACATGTGCTTATATAGCTTTAAAATTGTTTGCAATAGGGACTGGAGAGATGGCTCAGAGGTTAAGAGCACTGACTGTTCTTCCAGAGGACCTGAGTTCAATTCCCAGCAAAACCACATCGTGGCTCACAACCATCTATGATGAGGTCTGGTACCCTCTTCTGTAAAACTGTATGCATAATAAATAAATAAATAAATCTTTTTAAAAAATTGTTTGCAATAATAATTTAGTGAGAACATATCTCTTTTTCATTTCATCCATCCAGCCCATCCCATATGCCCCTCTCTGTATTCCTTAAAATGATGCCTTTTCAGTAATTTTTATGATTTCAGATATTTGCATGATCACATGCACACATATATGTATGTGTATATATTTAGAAGTACCTGTTGAGTCCATATAATGTTACTTCTCTGTATGATTTCAGGGACAACTGTTTGGCACTGGACAACCAAATGATGTTCTCCTCCTCATATAAGGGACTTCATAAAATTTTCCTTGTCTAAATTGGCATGTTCTTTGGTGTCACCCTTGTTCAGATCACATTTGGGTGGTCAAAAGAGACATTATTTTATAAGGATAATCTTATAGTATGTTTGTAGCCAAGGCAAATTTAATATTTGGGGCCTAATATTTATTGAATTGGGGCAGCATCCTTAAGAATGCAAAATAATATAAAATTAAATGGAATTCAGGCAGGCCTTGCTGGAACTTAAATTTTTTTATCTTAATAGTAAGTCAGCCTGTACTTGAGACATAGTAGAGCCACAGAATTTAAAGAAGGAAATAAGCAAGTAGAACAGTCACAAAAATTTCAAGAAAAGCTAGAGAAAATGAAAATGAGACTATTAACATTGAGGAAGTTATGGAAACTGAGTCAGAGAGTACTTTTGAAAATGCTTATGGTTTTTCATGACTTTAGGACAGGCAATATTCTTGGTAAGGGAAATGTTTTCAGTCATCCTGAGATTCTATGGTATCTAAGAAACACAACAACCAATATGCTTTTCATTAGTTTTTAAACATTATTATTATTATTATAAATCTGGGAAGTGGATTTGCCTGGAGTAGATGCTGAACTAAGCCACCTTGGGACCTTGGGACCCCCTGCCCCTGCTGGGGAGGAGATAAAGTGATAGGGAGAAGAGAGTGACTAGGAGAAGTGGGAGGGGGGAAGGAGTTTGAACAAGGGGATATATGGATAAAAATGAGACTTTATTTAAGAAAAGAAAAATATCTGGGTAGTTGGATGTTCTTCCAAAGTATCTGTGTTTAAATCTTCATTACCCACCTAGTTGTGCCCAACTATCTGTAACCTCAGTTTCAGGGCATCCAGCACTCTCTTCTGACCTTCATGAATACCAGGTATGTGATATCCAGACATATATGTAGGCAACACACTTATACACATAAGAAAAATTAAAAATTAATTATCTAACTATTCTAGGTAGCACATATTAATTCTTGTTTCTTTAATTCCTTAAGATATCAGGAAATTTGTCTCAGTTGCACAGTAGCATGATCTTGAAGCTAAATATTTGTATTTACTGACTCAATTATGAAAATATAATATGTAACTATAAATTCTCAGAAATATAATGAACATGAATGCCTACAAAGTATTTGTTTATATTTCATCTTATTATTAATAATTGCTATGTTTAGAGGAAGAATCTGACTACTACAAAGTAACATTATTTAAATAATAGCTACAGAGTTTTCTCTGGACTTCAACCATAGTCACTCAAAGAGGACTTTTGTTTTTAAAAAAGGTTTAGCTCATTGCTCACTTTGAAGTATATACTTTTAATTTTCTCTTTGATTCTTTTGGTCTTACTAGTGATTCATAAACCAAGAAATAAATCTATAACTCTTCAAGAAATACTGAGTTTATGGGAAAATCTGGGCTCAGAAAAATAATTTGATCATTCAAGCGAGAGTGTTTTTTTTCCACCAACACCAAATTTTCAAGAAAGATTCTGTGTTAAAATGATACCTAACAGAAAACACTTCATAACTCACTTCTTCTGTACAATAAATCTATTGTAATCCTCTTTGTGATGAAACCTGGGAGTCTGAAAAAGTCTCTGGCTCCTCATATGAGCACTATAGTAATAATAAACTGTTATAGATCTACTCAGAGCTACACAGGAAAACACATACGGAAAATAGGATTCTCAAAAAATTCTGCTGCATTAAGTATGTTATCAAAAACTTGGACAGTGACAATGTCTTGGTCCTCTGCTGTAAAAAAAATATCCAAAAGTTTTGGTGCCAGAAATACACAAAAAAATTCCATAGAATAAAGTACTTTTACATACATATATGTTCATGTTTGTTTGTATGCACGCATGAATGTGTACTTTCATGAAAATATAAGAGATCTATTATTTTATATAATTATTTTTTTCTTGTCTTTTTTTTAGATTTTATTAGAACAATCTCAGTAATTTTCAGAAATCCTGCAATGGAATTCTCTGTGCTAAGGATTTATGGGTCACTAGAGGCAACAAAGTCAGCGAGAGGATTCAGACATCACATAACGGCACAGTGGGGATACCGAGTTCAGATCTGCAGGAAATTGTGTTAATATAAAAAGATTTTAATTTATAAACTTTGTCTAATAGCATAGCTGTGCTCTTTGCCAAGCTACCTATATTCTTTTGCAAGTGTTTTTCAGTAGTACAGTAGGAAGACTCTACAGTAAGAACAATACTCATAATTGAGCATATTTGAAAATATGCTTATACTAATTACATTGAAATTAATTAGAGATTATGATTTGCATTTATGTGATCACTGAAGAGCATTCATGGTAAACATATAGACAGAATTACCAAAGTGTGCTCACATTGCACTTGATTCTATCACTTGAGGTCTACTATTTCCATTGTGAATCAGGAGACATGAATATATTTTCAAGCTGAGTAATTCACTAACAGATTTTGTCAAGCAATTCTTTTACAAAGTCCTTATTTTATCATCTGTAAAATATGAGCATTTTGCTATGCGATACAAGAGAGTAATTTAAAAGCATAATTCACAACCACATTCAAGTGCCTATGCTTGTATTATAGTTGACAAGGCCCTAAATACCTATTCTTATATCCACAACTAAGTGTAGCTAAAAGCTTTTATTAATGTGTTTCGTTTCTGTGTTCATGTACACAAATGCATGTGTCCTCATGTGTTACTTTGTTTTTATTTCTAAAGCAGGCAGTATTGTGATAAATTGCATGAGTAATTTTTTTTTAAATCTGGAGGAAGATGTATTTAAATCTTCAGAGTATATCTGGAGAACCATTATATACCCAATTACAGATGTTCACTGATGGTTTTCTTGATTTTTTTCATTCTACCATGTAAGTAAATAGAGAAGTTTCTAGTTGCCTATAAATAATCTACGTAATTATTTACCAATTGAGAATAAAATCATTTCTCATAAAATAGTTTTCCATATGTGGCTTATTGACTTCATAACATAATTTGGTAGCTCCTATCGGCTCATCACCTCTCACTATATAAAAGTGAACAGACAAGAATCTAGCAAACACCTGGCAGCTGCTTCCAAAGTAATTGACTTGGAGGCTTAATATTATAGTATCTTCTGGGTCAGTAGCTCAAGCATACTACTGTCTAGCTCTTACACGTAAATTAACCCATAATTCTTCTCTACAGAAACTTCTAACTACACATATCTCATAGGGAAACAAAATCAAAGTAGTAGGATGTGTCTGTAATGTTTATCTTATGCTGCACTTAAACACTAGTTAATATTTTCAAGTTGCTTTTACTTCTTTGTTGACGAATCTGTATTTAAACCCCTTTTTATTCTAGTACTTTACTTTAACAAAGACAACATATAGCTCCTAGAATTGTTTAGAGGTAAAGCCAGATAATACTATCACAATCTTTTAAGTAATAAACATGGAGTTCAAGAAACCATAAATATATTCACTTCCAATCTCTTAATACCTGTGCATGATAATTTGCCTCTGTAGTGCTTTATTTTTATAGGTAATTAATGTTAATTCTGGGGTCTGGAGTTGTAGCTAAATAGTAAAGTTCTTGAGTTGAAAGAAGAAGGCCTTGGGTTTCTATTCTCAGCATCACATAAAAGTGATAAATATGATATTCGCTTTTGTTTGTGTTTGTATGCACAGAGGTCACATGAAAACATTGAGTGTCCTGCCTATTATCTGGTGTACTCCCTTGAAACAAGATCTCTCTCTCTCTGATTCTGGAAATAGGCTGGTATCCAGCAAGCCCCAAAGTCCTGTCTTTTTGTGCTTTTTATGAGAGCTGGAGTTACAGGAACAAGAACAAGCCACCCCCAGAATTTACTTTGGGTGTTGGAGATTTGAACTTAGGTCTTTATGCTTACAGAGCAAACACACTTATTCTTTGAGAAAACATAGAAAAAAAATTTCGGGAAGCTATATTGACATACTGTGCATGTAAAGATTCCTGGCACTCCACATAGCTGAGCCAACTTGGCTCAGGTGGTACGCACTTTGTATGGAGGCATGCCCCGGGCGTGGCTGTGTAAACCCTGCTGCACTGTGTATAGAAGCACCTCCCTGGACCCATGAGAATACAGAAGCTTGCCCTAAACGTGACTATGTAAACCCATACACAACCCTTCTCTTAAAAGAGACCTCACAGTCTGGGGTCTCTCTCTCTCTGTCTCCTGATCTGTCCTGCTTCTCTGCTTCTGCACCCGCCTGGGAACTCTCTTAAATAAACTCTTGTGTGGCCTTGGTAGTATGTATCTCTTCTCACACACGAAACTAACAGTGCATATATGGCACAAATAAATTTTTCATGTATCACTGTTAACTTAATAAATATTTTCTTTATCTACAATATTTTACATTTTTAGTAAGAACTTCAGAAGATGTGTTTATATTTTCTTTCAATTTCATTGTGATGCTTTGACATTTTTTTCAAATCTAAGATTATTTAAACACATATTAGCTAAGTAATTGTTGAAATTTTAGCTTTGATATTGAGTAGAATCCATTTGACATTTGTTCTCAGATGTGATAACTATTTTGAATAAGTCAAGAACTACTCATTTGTTGCCCTTTTACTTTCACAGCAAGAGCACATCTGTCCCTCAGCCCTAATGAGTTGTCATATACTATTAGAAAGAAAACTTACTTGTCTTCTGTATCAAAGGTAAGATAAATACCCATTGTCAGTTGATCACTGTAACCAGTGCTCACCAGAACCAGGTCTTACTGCTTAAACTGACCTATTAGAACAAGTCAGGTAAGAAAGTACCATGTTGTTGATATTTATGAACTGCCTTGCTTTCCCTCAACTCCGATTTCACCTGTGTGTTCATCATTAAGTACTTTTAATACCATTGTTGCATTTGTTGCCCTTGTGTGAAACAAAAATTCCAATAACTGGAAACATTCCAGTAAACTGGTTGTTTCATATATTTGAATATATTATGGGAAACAAATCATATGACATATATGCTAGGAATACAATTTACATTGAGCCCATTCAGAGCATCTCTGCTAAGGTATATGACACCCTGGCTACCTTTAGTTTGCAGTCTTTTACCTGTTCCATTTAATTATTCTGCCTATTTTATTGGCATTATTTGGGGTTGTCTTTTAGCATTCAGCATTTTGAGCTCCATGTAATTTCTGAATATTAACTGATTGTCATCTGAATTACATACAATTTTTATTCCATTTGTAGGTTGCATTTTAAATTTTGAGATTATTTCATTTACTAAGTAGGGGATGATTTATGATATTTAATTTTATCTGTTTCATTGTCGTTTTTTTGAGTCTTTAGAATTCTATATAAAATTATCACCAAATAGATATGACCCTGAAAAAAAGTCAGTGTACCACATAATATTCAAGCCACAAAACATACACAAAAGGAAAAATTTTAAGAGCTGCAAAAGAAAAGGGCCAACTTACATATAAAGGCAGACCCATCAGAATAACAACTGAATATTCAATGGAAATGATGAAAGCTTGAAGGGCTTGGTCAGAAGTTATACAGACACTAAAAGTCCATGGCTGCCAAACTAGAATACTATACCCTACAAAATTATCAATCACCATAGATGGAGTAAACAAGATAATTTTTGTTTACCAAGTCAGACTGAAACAATATCTATCTACCAATCTGGCCCTCCAGAAAGCTTTAAAGGGAAAACTCCAGCCTAAGGATCCCAGAAACACCCATGAAACCACAAACAATCAATAATCCCACAGAAGAACAGCCCAGAGAAAGGAAATACAAACAAGTTACCACCAAAAATGGCAGGAAATATGAATCAGTGGTCACTAATTTCCCTTAATATCAATGGTCTCAACTCTCTTATAAAACGTCACACACTAACAAGATGGATACAACAACAGAAGCCATCCTTCTGTTGCCTACAAGAAACACACCTCAACCACAAAGACAGACACAGGCTTAGAATAAAGGGTTGGGAAAAGATTTTCCAGTCAAACCGTCCTCAGAAACAAGCGGGGGTTGCCATCCTAATATCTAACAAAGTAGACTTTAACCTAAAAGCAATTAAAAGGGACCAAGTTGATCATTATTTATTCATCACAGGAAAAATTGATCAACTGGAGATTTCAATCCTGAATATTTATGGCCCAAATATAAGGAAACCTACCTATGTAAAAGAAAAACTGCTAAAGCTCAAATCCCACAGCAGTTCTCACAGCCTAATAGTGGGAAACTTCAATACCCCACTTTCAACCCTGGATAGGTCAACCAGACAGAGACTCAACAGAGAAATAAGGAGTCTAAAAGAGGTTATGATGCAAATGGATTTAATAGATATCCACAGAAGCTTCCAATCAAATGCAAAGGAATATACATATTTCTCAGCTCTTCATGGAACTTTCTCAAAAATTGACCACATAATTAGTCATAAAGCAAATATCAACAAATACAAAAAAATGGAAATAATCCCATGTAACATGTCAGACCACCAGGGCCTAAAGTTAGAGTTTTGATTGACAACATCAAAAATCACAGAAAACCTACGAACTCATGGAAACCAAACATCACTCAACTGAACCACTTCTGGGTCAAGGAAGAAATTAAGAAAGAAATCAAAGCCTTCTTAGAATTTAATGAAAATGAATCCACAACGTAACCAAACTTGTGGGACACAATGAAAGCAGTCTTAAAAGGAAAATTCATAGCACTAGATGCCTATATGAAAAACCTAGAGAAATCCCATAGTAGAGACAGAACAGCTCAGCTGAAAGCCTTAGAACAATTAGAAGCGAACTCACCTAGAAGGAGTAGATGGCAGAAAATAATCAAACTTAGAGCTGAAATCAATACAATTGAGACAAAAAGAACATTACAAAGAATCAACGAATCTAAGAGTTGGTTCTTTGAGAAAGTCAACAAGATAGATAAGCCCTTATCCAAAGTAATCAAAAAACAGAGAGAGTGTCCAAATCAACAAAATCAGAAATGAAAAGGGGAACATAACAACAGACCCCCAGGAAATACAGAGAATTATCAGATCATACTTTGAAAATCTATAGTTCAAAAACTGGAAAACGTATAAGAAATGGACAGCTTTCTGGACAGGTACCATTTAACAAAATTAAATGAAGAACAGATTAATTACCTAAATAGGCCTATAACCCTTAAGGAAATTGAAGCTGTCATTAAAAACCTCCCCAAAAATAAAAGCCCAGGTCCATATGGTTTCAGTGCAGAATTCTACCAGACATTCAAAGAATTACTACTGTTACTCCTCAAACTATTTCACACAGTAGAAACTGAAGGAACATTGCCAAATTCCTTTTATGAGACCACAGTTACCCTAATACCCAAGCCACTCAAAGACACAACAAAGAAGGAGAATTACAGACCAATTTCCCTCATGAATATTGATGCTAAAATTCTCAACAAAATTTTGGCAAACCGTATACAACAATATAAAAAAATATCATCCAACATGACTAAGTAGGCTTCATTCCAAAAATGCAGGGATGGTTTAACATACAAAAAACTGTAAACATAATCCATCATATAAATAAATTAAAGGAACAAAACCACATAATGATATCCTTAGATGCTGAAAAAGCCTTTGACAAAATCCAGCACTCCTTTATTATTAAATTTCTGGATGGATGAGGAATACAGGGACAATATCTCAATATAATAAAGGTGATCTATGAGAATCTGACAGCCAGCATCAATCTTAATGGAGAAAAACTCAAAGCAATTCCATTAAAATCAGGAACTAGACAAGGATGTCCTCTCTCCCCTTATCTATTCAATACAGTTCTCAAAGTTTTAGCTAAAGCAATAAGAGAACGAAAGGAGATTAAGGGGATACAAATTGGAAAAGAAGAAGTGAAACTATCTCTATTTGCAGATGATATGATTGTATACATATGTGACCCACAAAATTCTTCCAAGGAACTTCTAAGACTGATAAATACCTTCAGAAATGTAGAAGGATACAAGATTAACTCAAAGAAATCAGTAGCCCTTCTATACACCAAAGATAAAAGTGCTGAAAAAAAATAAGGGAAACATCATCCTTTATAATAGCGCAAATAGTATTAAATACCTTGGAGTAACTATAACCAAAGAAGTAACAGATCTATTTGACAAAAATTTTAAATCACTGAATAAAGAAATTGAAGAGGATATCAGAAAATGGAAAGCTCTCCCATGTTCCTGGATTGGTAGGATCAACATGGTAAAAATGGCAATTCTACCAAAGGGAATCTACAGATTCAATGCACTGCCCATCAAAATTCCAACACAATATTTTTTGGACCTTGAAAGAACAATATTCAATTTCATTTGGAATAACAGGAAAGCCAGGATTGCCAAAACAATTTTGCTCAACAAAAGAACCTCAGGAGACATCACCATCCCTGAGTTCAAGTTATACTATAGAGCTACAGTAATAAAAACAGCCTGGTACTGGCATAAAAACAGAATTGTGGATCAATGGAATAGAATTGAGGATCCAGGGGCTGGAGAGATGGCTCAGAGGTTAAGAGCACTGACTGTTCTTCCAGAGGTCCTGAGTTCAATTCCCAGCAAAACCACATGGTGGCTCACAACCATCTATGATGAGGTCTGGCGCCCTCTTCTGTAAAACTGTATGCATAATAAATAAATAAATCAAAAAAAAAATTTAAAAAAAGAATTGAGGATCCAGACATTAACCCAAAAACCTATAAACACCAGATCTTCAACATAGAGGCCCAAATTATTAAATGGAAAAAAATATAGTGTCTTTAACAAACTTTGTTGGCATAGCTGGATGGCAGTGTATAGAAAAAGCAAATATCTATTATGAAGGGTAATGTTTCACTTATTTCTTTTTCAGCTTTTCTATCTTTAGTGTATAGAAGGGCTACTGATTTCTTTGAGCTAATCTTGTATCCTGCTACATTGCTGAAGATGTTTATCAGCCTTAGAAGTATCTTGGATGAATTTTGTATTTGGAGCAACTATAACCAAGGAAGTTACAGATCAATCTATTTGACAAAAATTTTAAATCACTGAAGAAAGAAATTGAGGATATCAGAAAATGGAAAGAAGCTCTCCCATGTTCCTGGATAAGTAGGATTAACATAGTAAAATGTATATATTTTATCTTCATTTCCAGTTAGTATGGTCTATATTTCTTTCTGTTTCCTGCTTGCTCTTGATACACTAGTACTCTCCTTAATAAGAATAGTCAAATTTAGTATCTTCTTTTTCTTCCTGGCTTTAATTAACCCTTTCAGCTATCTCAGTTTTACTGGAACTAAAAATTAGTGAATCATTCATATTTATTTCACATTCTTATATTTTTCCTGTAATCCTAAGTATAAATAACCAGTTTTATGTATTCCTCCATAACATTTTGTTCCTTTCCTTATTATTGACTACACTCTGCCGGTATACTTTAAATACGTATCTAACCTCCCACTGGATTAAGTACAAGGAAAAAGTTTAGGCTTTATTCTAACCATGGCATTTCTCAAGAGGTTAGGTGATACTAAAATTATGGTTGCAAACAACAAAACTGATTATATAAACCAAGTATATAATCACAAGATCAAGAATTTCCAGATATTATATTAATCTATATGATGTACATATGTATTCTTTTGTCTCACAATATTATAATGTGATTGATTTCTGCCATCTTATACATTATTATCTATATTCAGCATCTCTAAAGGTTTTGCAAAAACTTGACATCTTGGTCATGTTTGAAATGAAAATGCTTAGTATGTTTAGAGTTCCAGTGAAGAGTAAATAACTCATTCATGCTAGTGAGCATTCACTGATTAAACAGAAAGATAATAAAGTTAACTGCATGAAGATCAGCTATTATCTCTTTTTCATCTTAAAATGGGCCAGAAGTGAAATGTCCAGCATGACAGGCTAGAAGTTCTCTGTAAATACATTGAGAGTCTTTCCTGTTTGTTACACTGTCTACTAGGTAAAATTGCTCTTCTTGTGGTACTTATTAGCTAAAACTACATCCAAATTTCAGTTTGTGTAACATTGAAAAAAATATAAAGAAAGTAGCTTTAACTCTAAGAATATGATGCAGTTTCTTGCTTTTTCCTTGAACTTATGTAGCTACCAGAGAATCTAAGAAATGATTCTAAAATTAGGAGAATATGGTGCTTACATAACACTTTGGAAATTTTAACAGAGGGGAAATAAAAATGTTTCATTTTAGACAGTATTTAAAGTAAGAATAATATATATTTATTAGATATTATATTTCATCCTGTGAATTTTTATGTGGTGCCACATTTACATTCAGTTGCTAGGTCTATGTATTACAGTTTGATGACTTGGAATGTGTTCATCATTAGTTATTTCTAAGTCTTTAACAATAATTTTATGGCAATTATGATAATCATTTTAAATATTTAATTGAGAAAATATAAGATTAACAGACTTATCACCATTTCTGTGTAGTTACATTTTATTACAGTTTTTAAAAAAATCTGCATAACATTATTTTGCAAAATCTTCTATTAACAATCTGTACAGCTTGATAAAACTTATATTTTTGGCTTTTTATTTTTAGGAGAAGCTTGAGGGTTAATACTTGAACCTATTGCAGAAGTATACTTCATTTAGTCAACTGCTAAATGCAGAAGCAAATGTTTCAGCCATCAGTATATTTACACACTGTAGAAACAGCTGTACATATGAAATATTTTCTACTGATTTGCAAAGCCTAAGATATTCCTAGAATTTTTTATTTATCTATTTGACTATATGAGAGAATATATTCTGGGAATTTTTAAATCTAAGCATGGATATAAAGAAGGAAATACAAGAGTATATTTAGTAGGAGACCAAAGTCTACCATAGTCTAACAGTGCCACATTATGATACTTTAGTTGAAATGCATACTTTTGGTTTCAAATACGACTTTTAAACTATTTAGGTAACATTTGAAATATTCTTCACATTTATATTAAAGATAAATCCTAGTATACATACAACATATGTGGTAAGAGAGAACAAATATAGAGCCAAAGTTATACTCCCACTTCTAAATTTCTTTCCATTCTAAATTAGTTTATGTACCTTATAACAAATTTTACAAGAATTATTTTAGGGCCTTGGAAAAATAAATGATGATTTTAACAGCTTAAATGAAATTGTGATGATAAAGGATCTGGGGAAAATGAAACAATAATTAAGGACATTTGTTTGTCTAGTCATTAAAGTATCAATTACACAATTGTTCTACCCACTTTAGTAATCAAAGAAGATAGAGCCTGAATTATCATGTGATGTGACTGGAACACAAACCAAAATATTAACATAAAAATAAAAGCCTCTGTCCTTCCCATAGTGCCCAAAACATACTTTTTTTTAGTAGTGGGAGTTCAATTGACCCTGAGTAGTATAGTCATAAAGTAACATTCAGCCATAGTTAGAAATGAAATGCTGGGGATGGAGAGATGGCTTAGAAGAAGTTAAGTGCAAGATTATGTTGTCATGCATATTAGTATTCTGAAGCTTCCCATCTAAATTTTTTTGATTCATTAAATATCCTTTGTATATTTCCATTGAATTGTCACAAAATTTCCAATGCAATGCATTCTAATGTTTTCATGTTTTATGGAATTCTGCTTTATTATTTTGCATTCTACAAAGATAACACAGGCATGAAGACAAACTGCAGATTCCAACATTGTGTGCTGCATTTGTTTCATTGAATATACTATTAAAATATCATTTCCATATGTTAGAAAACAGTAAATTACTGACTTAAGGAAATGGTTTCATAAATAGAGATATTGAAAGAAATGATGGCAGGGATACATATATAAATATAGAATATTTAAAAATTTAACAATGTAACTCCAGGGAACAGTCACATCTGCTGCCAGCTGTATGGCATCAAGAACTCTTTAGGTTATACATGCAGAGCTGTATTGACTGATGATCTTCTGACTTCCATACTGCCTCACCTTATATGTCCACTTTCCCCAGAAAGACCATCCAATAAGTCATGCCTTGAGATGTCTCATGGCAGAAGGGCATTCTTTGCTTTTCACTAAAATCTCCTCCAGAAGGGCAATGTTTGGTGGTGGCTGTGTGCTCCTTCCATGTAAAAGTAAACCAAATATTCTTTGCTTGATTAGAAAAAAATCTATTAGCCATATTTTCCAACAGTAGAAAATATACTTTAATAACTATATTTTTTAGGCTCTGGAGTGATGGCTTGATGGCTAGAGTGCTTGCTGAGTATAGTCAGAGTTGACTTAGACTCTCAGGACCCATGTAAAAAGCCTGGTGAGGGAGCATGTGCCTATAGTACCTATCAGGAGGTAGAGACAGGAGGATCCAAAGGGCTGGCCTGCCAGCTAGTCTAGCCAATTGGTGAGCTATAATGTTCCCACTCTGATCCCACAAAATGAGATGGGGAGCTACTGGGGAAGACAGCTGATCCTGACCTCTGGCTCTGCATATGTACTAAAAAGCACACGTATGTACTCACAAATAACATACATATGTACACATACACAAGACACAAACACATCATGCAAACATCACACACATACCACACAACACACCCCACAGCCATGCAGTCACACCTTTTCAAGTAGAGTAATTGTGTATACGTTTTAAAATTATACCAAATTATGAAATACTTCTTTATGACTATGTAACCAACAGGCAGCTGTTATGAATCCACAAGAAAAACAATGTGTTTGTTTTTTTATCAATAGACTAATAACAATTGAAGTCTACTTTATAAATTGTCTCAAACCCACAACCTAAAACAGAGACAGACCATCAAAATTTCTTGGTATTCTGTGAGTATGAATCCTTGCTGTGACCTTAAAAAGGTGCTGGGATTCTTGGTACTAATTTACAATTCTGTATGAAATGTAAAAGATTGTTTTTTATCTTTAATTAATGTCATTTACCCAAATTCTTTGGTACAATAATTAGGAAGATGATGTCAATAATCAGGGAGGTGCAAATGTGAAGCATTCAGGCAGGCTCTAATCCACCATTTAGTCTAGCATTTGGCTATTTGTGAAGGTGTGTTGTCCACTGTGGCAATGTTCTAGAGCTATTTATATGGAGATTTCTTTGAAGAATATCTTTCTGGAAAAACCATGGGATATTTTAGTTTGGGGTATTTTAGTTTATCATAATAGCACTCAAATTATCTTTGGACTTTCACAATTTTGTATTTGTATAATTGAAATAGGTCAAAGTATGAAATGTGAAAATAGCTTGTGTATGTTGATGAAGTGGATATGATTGACTTAACAAAATTAATTTTTGTGGTAAGATTAGTTCATTTATTTTTCTAAATATAATACAGAGAGATACTCTAAAGATGTACATTTGCAGTCAACTATGTTCATAGCAGCATTAGTCATAATAGCAAGAACCTGAAAACAACCTAGATGGCCCTCAACTGAGGAATGGATTGACAAACTGTGGTACATCTACACAATGGAGTACTACTCAGCAGTAAGAAAAAATGATATCCCAAAATTTGCAGGCAAATGGATGGATTTGGAGAATATCCTCCTGAGCGAGGTCTCACAAAAACATAAAGATAAGCAGGGGATATACTCACTCATTAGTGTAAACAAAAAAGAAAAAAAAGCAAAGCATGCCCAAGCTACAAACCACAACCACTGAACAGCTTGGAATCTGAAGCACCTTGGACTGGCACCTTGGAGCCCACTCCCTCCAGAGAAACGCCTGAACCAGTCTTGATGTTGGGGTGAGGAAAGCAGATCTACCTGGAGTGGATGCTGAACTGAGCCATCTTGGGACCTTAGGACCTCCTGCCATTGCTGGGGAGGAGACAAACTGATGGAGAGAAGAGTGAGTGACTAGGAGGGGCAGGAGGGGAAAGGGAGTTTGAACAAGGGGATACATGGATAAAAAAATATGACCTTATTCATAATAAAAAAGAATTCTTTTAAAATACTTTAAATTATTATTATTATTATTATTATTATTATTCTGTGTGCATGTGAATACTGTGTGTATTGGGGGTGCTCATGCATGTGCATCTGGGCACACTATGCCAGGCACATGGAGATCAGAGGACATCTTTGTGGAGTTAATTTTCTTCTTCCATTTTTGCATGGGTTTACTGGGACTGAACTCAGGTCAACAGGGCTCTATAGAGAATGCCTTTAATTTCTTTCTTGACCCAGAAGTGGTTCAGCTGAGAGATGTTTAGTTTCCATGAGTTGGTAGGCTTTCTGTGACATATGATGTTGTTTAGACCATGGTGATCTGTTATAGGAATTATACCCATTTTTGTACCTGTTGATATTTGCTTTATGACCTAGTTTGTGGTCAATTTTAGATCTCTCTCTCTCTCTCTCTCTCTCTCTCTCTCTCTCGTTTTATGGAGTGCTGAGAAATATGTATATTCTTTTTTGTTTGGGTGGAAGGTTTGGTGGTATATATCAACTAAGACCATTTGGTCACAACTTCTGCTAGATCCCTTATTTCTCTGTTGAGTTTCTGTCTGGTTGACCTATCGAAGTTGTGAAAGCAGGGTATTGAAGTCTTCCATTATTAGTGTGTCAGGTTTGATATGAGGTTTAAGCTTTAGTAGTGTTTTTTTTTTTTTTTACATATGTAGGTTCCCTTGTGTTAGCAGCATAAATATTCAGAATTGAAATTTCATCTTGGTGGATTTTTCCTGAGATAAATAAGTGGTCTCTGTCCTGGTCTCTTTTTATTGATTTTATTTTAAACTATATTTTGTTAGCATGTTTCCTAGGGTCATTTTATTGGAAAGTTTTTCCCCAACCCTTTATTCCAAGCCTGTGTATGTCTTTGAAGTTGAGGTGTGTTTCTTGTATGCAGCAGAAGGATGGTTTCTATTTTTGTATCCATGGTGCTAGGGTATGTCTTTTTATAGGTGAATTGGGTCCATTGATATTAAGAAAGAAATCAAAGACTTTCTAGAATTAAATGAAAATGAATCCACGACATATCCAAACTTATGGAACACCAATGAAAGCAGTCTTAAGAGGAAAATTCATAGCACTAGATGCCTACATGAATAGTCTAGAGAAATCCCACATAGGAGAACTATCAACACAGCTGAAAGCCTTAGAACAATTAGATGCAAGCTCACCTAGAAGGAGTAGATGGCAGGAAATCATCAAACTTAGAGCTGAAATCAATACAATTGAAACAAAAATAACAATACAAAGAATCAATGAATCAAAGTCTTGGTTCCTTGAGAAAGACAACAAGATAGATAAACCCTTATCCAAACCAAGCAAGAAGCAGAGAGAGAGAGAGAGAGAGTATCCAAATTAACAAAATCAGAAATGAAAAGGGGGCATAACAACAGACCCCCAGGAATTCCAGGGAATTATTGGGTCATACTTTAAAAATCTATACTCCACAAAAATGGAAAACCTAGAAGAAATGGACAGCTTTCTGGACAGGTACCATTTACCAAAATTAAATTAAGAACAGATTAAAGACCTAATCCGACTTATAACATCAAGGGAAATTGAAGCTGACATTAAAAGTCTCACAAAAAAAAAAAAACCCAGGTCCAGATGGTTTTAGTGCAAAATTCTACCAGACGTTCAAAGGAGAGCTGATACCATTACTCCTCAAACTGTTCCATACAGTAGAAACTGAAGGAATATTTCCACACTCTTTTTATTAGGCCACAATAACCCTGATACCCAAGCCACTCAAAGACACAACAAAGAGAATTACAGACCAATTTCCCTCATGAACATTGATTTAAAAATTTTCAACAAAATTCTGGCAAACCAAATCCAACAACATAAAAAAAAAAAAACAAAAACAAAAACAAAAAACAAAAAACAAAAAAAACAAAAACCTCATTCATCACTATCACATAGGCTTCAACCCAGAAATGCAGGGATGGTTCAACATATGGAAAACTGTATCATCCATCATATAAACAAATTGAAGGAAAAAAACACACGATCATTTCCTTAGATGCTGAAAAGCCTTTGACAAAATCCAACACTCCTTTATGATAAGAGTCCTAGAGATTTCAGGAATACAGGAAAAATACTTAAATATACGAAAGGCGATTTAGAAAAAGCCAATGGCCAACGTCAAACTAAATGGAGAAAACTCAAAATAATCCCACTGAAATCAGGAACTAGACAAGGCTTTCCCCTCTCCCCTTATCTATTCAACATAGTTAGCTAAAGCAATAAAGTGAATGAAAGAAGATTAAGGGAATACAAATTGGAAAAGAAGAAGTGAAACCATATTTGCAGATTGTATGATTGTATTAAATTCTACCAGGGAACTTCTACAGCTGATAAGCACCTTCAGCAATGTAGCAAGATACAAGATTAAATCAAAGAAATCAGTAGCCCTCCTGTACATTAAAGACAAAAGGGCTGAAAAAGAAATAACAGAAATATCACCTTTTATAATAACTGGAAATAGCATTAAATACCTAAGGGTAACTATAACCAAGGAAGTAAAAGATCTATTTGACAAAAACTTTAAATCACTGAAGAAATAAATAGAAGAGGAGAAAGAAAATAGAATGATCTCCCATGTTCCTGGATAGGTAGGATTAACATAGTAAAAATGGCAATCTTACTTAAAGCAAGCTACAGATTCAATGCAATTCCCACCAACATCCCAACACAATTTTTTAACAGACATTGAAAGAATAATACTCAGTTTCATTTGGAATGACAAGAAAACCAGGATTGCCAAAACAATTTTGCTCAACAATAGAACCTCAGGAGGCATCACCATCCTGACTTCAAGTTATACTATAGAGCTACAGTAACAAAAACACCTTGGTGCTGACATAAAATCAGACTTGTGGATCAATGGAATCAAATCAAAGACCCCAAAATTAACCCAAAAACCTATGAACACGTGATCTTTGACAAAGAGGCCATAAATATTCAGTGGAAAAAAGATAGAATCTTTAACAAATGGTGTTGGCATAACTGGATCGTAGTGTATAGAAAAATGCAAATAGATCCAAACCTATCACCCTGCACAAAACTCAAATCCAAGTGGATCAAAGACCTCAACATAAACCCAGCTACACTGAACTTGATAGAAAAGAAAGTGGGAAATACCCTCCAACGCATTGGCACTAGTGACCATTTCCTAAATAGAATACCAGTAGCACAGTCACTAAGAACAACAATTAATAAGTGGGATGTCCTGAAACTGAGAAGCTTCTGTAAGGCCAAGGACACAGTCAATAAGACAAAACAACAGCCTACAGAATTGAAAAGATTTTTTTACCAACCCTACAAGTGACAGAGATCTATCTATCTATCTATCTATCTATCTATCTATCTATCTATCTATCCATCCATTATATATATATATATATATATATATATATATATATAGAGAGAGAGAGAGAGAGAGAGAGAGAGAGAGAACTCAAGAAACTAGAGCCCAAAACCTTAAATAACCCAATTAAAAAATGGGGTTCAGAACTAAAAAGGGAATTCCCAGAAGAATTTCAAATGGCTGAAAGGCACATGAAAAGTGCTCAACATCTTTAGCCATCAGAGAAATGCAAATCCAAACAATTTTGAGATAGGACCTTGTACCTGTCAGAATGGCTAAGATTAAAGACATAGATAACAGCTTATGCTGGAGAGGACACCAAACAAGGGGAACACTTCTCCATTGTTGGTGGGAGTGTAAAATTGTCCAGCCACTCTGGAATGCAATATTGCAGTTTCTTAGAAAACTGGAAATCAGTCTCTCAAAGGATCCAGCATATATTTAGGGTATATTGGGCTTATACCTTAAAGATGCACATTTGCACCCCAAAAACATTAGCTCAGCTATGTTCATAGCAGTATTATTTGTGATAAGAACCCGAAAACAACATAAATGTCTCTCAACTGAAGAATGGATTAACAAACTTTGGTCCATCTACACAATGAAGTACGACTGAGCACTAAGAAAAAATGATATCCTAACATTTTCAGGCAGATGGATGGATTTGGAGAATATCTTCCTGAGCAAGGTCTCACAAAAACAGAAAGATAAGCAGGGGATGTATTCACCAATTAGTGGACTTTTTAAAAAAAAAGATGTCATTGTATACAAGAGCTCAAGGCTAGAACTTTGCTAAATGACACAGTGCTTCCCTTCTGCATTGATGGCCTCTGGCAGGGGTGTGGGTGAGGAAGGACTAGTTTTCTTTAAGGTTCTGGCTACAGGGAGTTTAATTATGCTCCAGTAATAAATGAGCAGTATGAATGAGCTTTCTTTGTAAATGAGGAGATCATAAGAGTGGGTATGAAACCGAGAGAACTGATAACTGAGTTTGATGGGGTACATGATGTAAAATCACCAAATAATAAATAAAAATATATAAAAAATTTAGAAAAAGGAAAAAACAAAAACAAAAAGCAAATGTTGACCCTCTTTATGCTCTGGTTTCATCCATAAAATGGACAGTAATATTAGTGCCTATTTCATAAGATTGCTTTAATAGTTTAATTAGTGAATACTTTTCAAATGCTGAAGCCAGTCTACAGTCTGAGCTTAATAAGAATTAGCTGCTATTATAGTGATTTGCTCTTAAAATTTGAAAAAAAAAAAGAAAGTACCTTTATCCACTGAACTATTTTGCTGGTCCAAGGTGAAGAATTTGGACAGGAGTAAATATTTAAGATGACAAAGATGCATAATATTTGTTACATAAAATGTCTTGTCTTTGAAAATTTAGGAAGAAAACAAACCTATGCTGTCCATGAACAGGTCAGGCTACAGAATGTCTCAGGCTATAGCAGCCTTTGAGTCAAGAGTCTAGTTTAACTGTAAGCCAGAGACCTTGGAGAGGATGGATACATGGCACCTCTGGTGAGCTTCTCTGTGCTACAGAAGGATTCAGTCCCCAGCACCCACTGCTTAAATTCTTAATTTTTTCCTTTGTTATTTTGCAAATTACACAGTAATTCACAATGATTGTTACAAGTGAAACAAAATAAGGGCTGGGAACACTGTCCCATCCAGGCTCTGAAGAATTCTCAGTTAGCTGGTTGCTAAGTCTTTTCACAATTTTCATCCTTCTACATTCACTAAAAGTTATATTGTTGTGCATAACTTAAAAATAGGTATCAAAATAGGACCCAGGTGTGCAAGTTAATTTTACTGTGCACTTTACATTTGAGAGCATGCATGCCTTGGCAAATTCTGAATGCAGACCCGGATCTCACATCACCACTCTTCATTATTATGTTTTTGACACACAGTCTTACTTTGTAGCCAGGCTAGCTTGGGCCAGAGAGTACTCCTACTTTTGCCATCCAACTGCTAGGATTAAAGGTGTGTAGTTCCCCAACAGGCCCTGTGTTCATTTCTATGCACAGAGTAGACACACATGGCATCAGAGATATAAACTGTTTATACATTTTTTTCTTGGTTTGTTTTCTCTTTCTTCCCTTTCCTTTCCCTATTCCTTTTTTTGCTCTCCCAATATTTTGATCCACATTAACAATTTGGTACATATCCTCCAGTTTTCTTTATTCTCATGTTATACTTACTCATAGGAAAATACACACTGGTAAATTTCAGTTCATATCATGGACCTTCAAAATTTTCAGTTTAAACTGAGGTTGGGAAAGACCCCCTCTTTATCCTTTCCCTCCTCCTCTCTCTTTCTTTTCTTCTTTTTGATACAAGGTTTCTCAGTGTAGTCAAGGTTAGCTTGGAACTCACTGTGTAACTGAGGTTGGCTTTAAATTCATGATTATACAGTCTTAGCTTACCATGTGCTGGGATTACAAGCATATACCACTGTGTCCTGTAGTAGACAGCAGATAATATCACCTTGACCAAGAGGCATTGCTTCTTGGGTAGTGTAGATCTGGGGATCAATCACCTATGGCCTTAGGGCACCAGTATTTGGGGCATGGCTGGAGAGCCAATTTAACATTGGGGTGCACTTACACAAAGCCTCTCTCTCTTGTGCCCTTGGATGGAGGACCTGACCCGCTCAGTGGAGCCTCGTGGAACCAGTTCAGTCTTTCCAGGAACTGCACAACTGCTTAATCGCTCTTGTATCAGTGTGTACTCCCCTCCGAACCCTTTAATAAATAATAATTAATAAATAATCTTTCTTTAAAACAAAGCAAAAACAATACCAAAAATTTTAACAATATCTTTTTTACTTTTTCTAATGTAAAACTGTTAGAAGTCAGAATGGTAGAAGCATATTATTAAGATCTTAAGAATTTTTATCATATCATTAGAGTTGGTATATGGTTGTGTCTGTGAACACATGCATGTGTGTATGCACACATATGGCAACTAGAAGTCAATACTGCAAGTCTTTCTCTGTATCTTTCTACCTTTTTCTACCTTTTTAAAATAAAAACCAGGATCTATCACTAAACTTGGCGTTCACTGATTCAACAGACTAGCTGATCTGTAGACTATGCCTCTGCCTCCTCAGTGCTGGGATTACAGGTGTGTATTACTGTGCCCAGGTTTTTATGTGAGGGTCTGTGGATCTGAAATTAGGCCCTTATGGAAAGCACATTACCAACTGAGCCATCTCCCCAAATGCTTCTTTTCTCTATGTTATGTAGTAGTTACTTACATATCAGTCTAGTCTATTGATAACTCTAAGTACCGTTTCATTTGTTTATATTATTTTCAAAGCTTCAGGCATATAAGAGATATGGAGAACACTGTTTTCACAAATAAATGATAATTATTTAAATGGAGAAATATACTTTCTATACAGTTACAAAGAAAAAAATAGAACCCAGTTGAGATAGATGTTGAGTTGTTTCATGGTGACTTTTTTTTCAGCATCTAATTAAAATCTTAAATTATATTTAGTCCTCAGTCCCCTTAGTTTCCTTCATGGATGTTTCTCAAACACTAATTAGACATAATGCCGATTATGATTGCAGACATAGAGTAAGTCTGATACAAAAAACAATCTTTACCCCACCTCTACATAATTTTAGATTGTTAAGGAAAATGCAGGAAAAAGAATGAAGAAGAATACATGAAAACTCATTAATGGGCTATTGTTAGATCAGGGGATGTTGTGTTACTGTAGTAAATTGTACTGGTAGCTATTAAGAGAACAGGTTTTTAGGAATGTCTGAGGGAGACATATCACCAGGCATGCAGAATGTTTGATTTTGGAGTATCAGCAGCAAAGAAAGTGGCATAAGATTTCAACTGGGGCACAGAAATACCAGGTAGCTTTTATCAAGGTTTGAAACAGTGAATTCAGCATTCCAATTTTGTCGGGGTAAAAGAACAAAATGGTAATTTGATTAATGCTGTTTTGACTGAATTTGAAGTAGTTAGTTGGCAATTAAGTTGAGTTATAAAACATCATGTTGGATAAAAATACCTGAAGCTGATGAAAATGGTCTGTTTGCACTGTCTGTAACTGATTATGAATATAGTACATGTAGTAGTAAAATGAGAAAGATGAATATTTAAAGTAGGAGTCCTTGTTGCAATCTGAGGGATGGATAAATGAATCTTTATATGTTTTGTGACATTGGAGGTGAGCCTGTATAATAGGTCCTCAGGTTTCTCATGTCTAATCAGTATTGGGAGAGGCAGCTTCCATAGACTCTGAATGCTTCTGTAAGTTCTTTCTGAGAATGTCAATAATGTAATTCTCTGATTGCTTTTACCATTTTCAAAGTAGGTTTAAGTGAAATAATCTTGAGGCATGAGCAAGCTTATTATTTGCCATAAAAAACATTCCAAAAGCTTGTATGTCTTTACCTTTAATGCAAAACTATTAGGGCAGTCCATCTGAATGCTAAACATCTTTAAAATAACAAAAACAAGCAAGCTTAATTTTTTTTTGTTTTTAAATAAACTAAAATCAAATCTAGACTGAGTAGTAGGTTGTGAATCTTTTAAAAAATGAATATTATATACAAAACCATTAATAAACTTGAATGTGAAACAGATTTATAGAGAATGGAGAGTAGGTATGGGGAGTGGCGAAATGGAAGAGGGTGAGTACGAGGGTGTTTAGTATACAACATATACATTTGTGAATTGCCAATTTTTTTGGAAAATGGTTATAAAAATTAGAAAAAAGGATACCATATGTGAGATATTAAATTTGGGCATTTATATATACATATATAACCATGCATATAAAAACAAATAAAAATGCTTGGATCAGTCTTCACTCCCGGCCGGATATACAGGGATGGAAAAAAAAAAATTCAGAAGGAAAGCTGAACACCAAGAAAATATATGTGTAGTAATCTTATTTGCATTTCCACCCTTGATAAGCCATGCTTATGATTATTATCCTCTGTATAGTTATTGTTAACTCTTCGGCATTTTTTTTTTAAATTCTTTTTACTGTTTTTTTGATAAATACAAAATAAAGAAAATAACAAACAAACAAAAAAAAACAAATAAAAAATAAAGAACCAAAAAATATGAGGAGCCTTAAGTTTAAAAACAAATAACAAAAAAGATAATCCTAATTATGTAAAAAAATTGCATAAATAATAGAGAAATTATAAATAAATTTGATAACTCATTTATTGTAGGCTTTGATGCAAGGTAAGTTAAGAATCCTGTGAATGTGAACTTAAGAATGTCAAGGACAATAAATCTCATACACTCTCTCATGCTAAAAGCTCATGTTGAGAACTCCAAAATCCTATGTGGCATATATGTATATGTTTGTCTATATTCATGCCTTAGAAATTAACACAGACATTTCAAAAACATTTAATTATTAGTAATTGTAAGGTAGTAATAATAAATTCATTACATTTTAATAATGTATTATTATAAAATCTATATTTTCCAAAAAATGTGAAAGCTTGCCATTTTTGTGAATCCACATAATACCAAACTTTAACTCATATTTAGCATTGGATTCAGCTGACTGATATATCACAATCCATGTGGCCTCTAGCAAATGTTAGTAAATATTCTTGTAAGTGACTACAAGGTACATAGTATGTTATTATGGATGAGGGGTAGGGAGGGGAGAAGCTGATGGCTAGTAGTAGGAGGGGAGGGATGTGGTTGGTATGTAAAATTTAAAAAAAAAAACCTTTTAAATAAAGAAAATATAGTTGATCTTGTGTACCTTAAATGTTTCTTAGCCACTTTCACAGAATCTTTGGGTCACAATGAGAGAACTGTTAGTGGAGAAAATGGGGAATAGTTACAGCTGATATATTTTCATAATTTGACCAAACCACAAACAACAAATGAAGATACTACCACTGCTCCAAATTATCATGCTATTCAGAAGAATATGAGTTAGTTTTCATTGATTGCTTTGATACTTTTCCATTTAAAAATTTTAATATGGGAAAGCAGGAGGAGGACTGGGAAGAAGGGAGGAGGTGGAGCAGTGGTGGGTATGGAAAATTATCTTTAAATAAAAACATAACAAATCGTGGTACATCTACACAATTGAGTACTGTTCAGCAGTAAAAAAAGAATCACATCCTAATATTTGCAGGCAAATGAATAGATATGGGGAATATCCTCCTGAGTGAGGTATCACAGAAAGATAGTCACAGGATGTTTTCAATCATAAGTGAATTTTAGACAAAAAGCAAAGAACACCCAAGCTGCAAACCACAGCCCCTGAACAGCTTGGGATCAGAAGGAACTTAAGAGTGACATCCAGGGTGTCCCCTAGGAAGAGAAAATAGAGAAGATCTCCTTAGCTAACTGGGAGTATAAGGGGTTGCAACCAAGAAGATGTGGGAATAGATCACGAGAGGATTTGGTTGAGTGAGAGTAGCAACAAAAAGGGAGAAAAAAAAAGATGGATATTTTGATAGAGGAAGACAATGCAGGGTTGGAAAGAAACTGGTTGCTAGGGAAATCTCCAAGAACTTAATAGGGTCCTGTAAAAACTAAAACAGTTGTTAGGTCTTAATAGGCTGACTGAACATTTATAACTATTTTTTGAGTATTGGGTAAGTCTATCTGGAAATCTTGTTAAAGATATGACATGAGGCTATCCTGTAACTGTTTTGAATGGTCTATATTTTAAAAATAATTATTGAATGATGTATAGTAGGTTTTTGTTTTTTTTTTGTTTTTGTCTCTGTGTAACTCATAGGATGTCCTTGGCTTGGTCTCCAAGCAAGAGTGGAAGGGGTGCCTAAACAAGACTTCCTCTATAGTGAATGAATAACCACCTATGTGTCATCACAGAACCTACACCCAACAATGAATGGAAGTGGAGGCAGAGATCCATGGTTGAGCATTAAACAGAGCTCCCCTTCCAACTGTGTGTGGGGGAGGGTGGAGAACAGTCTGTATGAGCAAGGGCATAGGGATTATGAGAAGGAGTCCCATAGTGATGGCTGGTTGGAGCTCTGGGGAGCTCACTCAATCAAGAACAGCCACTGGGGAACCATGGGAAAACAAGGTAGACCCTCCAAGTGTAGGCAAGATTAGTGTGGGCAGTAGGTGGAACCTTGAGGGGTGAGATCAGACTGTGTTCCTGTAAATGGGCTGGCACCTTGGAGCCCATTTCCTGCAAAGGAGCACCTAAACCAGTCTTGATACTCCTGCCTGGAGTGGATGTGCCATGCTGACCCACCTTGGGATTTCTTGCCCTTTGGGGGAGGAGATCACAGGAAGGGGTGGAGGGAGGCTGAAGGCTGACTGGGAGGGGTTGGGAGGAGAGAAGGATGGGAACATGGAAAAAAAGACCTTGTTTAAAAAATAAAATAACAAAATAAATAAAAATAATTCTTTCCACCAGTAATGACACATGTGTACTATACTCTAGAAAACAGATTCTAAAACTTCACTATCTATAATAATGACTAAAACATAATACTTTAGTCTTATCAGTGAAATGAGATTGATGGATACTTTGATTGACAAATGGTGAGTGCAAAAGGTAGGGATTTAGTGAATTTAAATTTTATTTAAAATGTGGTATAAAAGACTAACTTAAAATTTAAGTTAGGTAAACTTTCATTATTTGCAACGTGTATGTTTCCTACTTTATTACTATTATTCCTGCATTCCTGACAGGTAAACTGGTTTTGTTTCCTAGGTCTTGTTAAAATAGAATAGCACTAATCTTTTCATTTCTGGTAAACTCTGTGAATCAGTCAGTCAGCATTTCTATTATACAATAGTTTCTGCAAAGGTAGATCTCATCAGGCTTAGTTACTCTCTAAACTCCAGTGTTGTAAAAGGGTATAAATTGGTAACTATTCTTTTATAACCATTAATTTGAACTTCAGTATGAATGTATTGTTTCCATATGCTTAGAAACTGCCAAAAAATAATTTTACTATGACAAATAAAAATGTACAGAGAAATTGTTTCCATTGTTCTATACTATTTTCACTTAGTTTGGAAAAAATTCCAGGGAAGACTTGACAAATCATCAGAGCATGTATAAAAGTATAAGCTTACTACATTTACATTAATGTTAAAAATAACAAGTGCATAGTAATTAACATGGTGTTTGAATATGTACATGGGAATGAATATGTTTAATGCTTTCACCACTATGCACAAAACAAGATCAATTTCCTTGAGCATACTATTAACCCAGCATCTGCACATACGTTAAAAATAGTATAATAGTTTAAACCAAAACGATTGAAACTGAAAAAAACCAATTTAATATTATGATAATAAAATGAATTAAGCTTCATACAAACTATTTAGAAAATCTCTTCCTACCAGAGATTTTTAAGGGGGGGGGATCTTTTTTGATTAAACTATATTAGTTTGGAAGCAATCTCCATGTTTTCATTTTTGTGGAAACAAAAGCATAACTTCTTTTTTAAAGCAACATATCTTTAGACCTGAATTTTAAAGTCAAGATACCTTTAAAATATATATTTGTTTAACTTAGCAGCCTTCATAATCAAATTTTTTTGCAGTTTTGCATTAACAGTTAAAAATTAAAAGAAAACACAATAATAACCATTTTTTTGTGTATTTCCACCTTTATGTGACATATATATATAATTTTATTTTTCTTTTTAAAGAACTTTCTCTACCTGTTCTTTTCCCTCTTAGCCTACATATATATTTTTTCACACACATTGTAACCTATTTAGAGTTTTTTAAAATATGAATCTGTTTTATTGTTTATCTTTAATCATTTTTTAACCAGAAGAGCTTTTAAAATGTTAGACTGTAAAGCATTGTTTTGAATGCTTTCGGTTCCACTCTGCTTTTTAACATGGGGAAGGTACCAGAGCTATGTTTATCTTTTTAATTCTGGAAAGCAGCATTAAATATTATGGAGCTATTTATCACCCCAACTCTGGGGAATCTTAGGGTCTACATCGCCACCAAGCAGAGCTCAGCTGCCTGCTGCTTATGAACTTTATTTAAGTATTTGGCAGCAGAGCTTCTTAAAAAGCCACACGGTTTTTATTGCTGAGTCAGGAAAGCCTCTCTTAAAGGAGCCGTGCCTCTGCTTGCTGCAAAAAACGGAGCAGTCTCAGAAAATGCTACTACCAAAAAGCTGTCTTTGACTCTGATCCCTTTTTGCCTATAGAAGCAGTAACTTTAAATTTGTCATATGCAGCTTATGCTTATACTGAGGCTTTTGTGAGACACATGTTGCAGCTCTGGCTGCAAGCAGCAAACCCGCCATTTTATAACTTAAGCCCAAAGGTCACGCTGTCTCCCTACCATGGCCCACATGAGAGACACAAGTTGGAATCTGCTTTTGGCACAATTTCTGTGTTCTAGAACTCTTTTTAAACTTTTCCAGGCTTAAGTGCCCCACATTGGAATGCTATTTGCTGTAAGAAGTTTCTGGCCCAGTCTAGCCATGCACGTGGTCTGGACCTGCCCGCTGGCTGCTTAACCCCTTAAACATTACTCAGATGCTTATATCAATTACATGCTGTTCAGCCTATGGCTCTGGCTTATTGCTAGCTAGCTCTCACATCTTAACACATTTCCATTAATTTTTCTTGCCACATGGCTAGTGGCTTACCTGTGGTACTTTTACATGTATTCTTCTCCACCGCTGGATGGCTTCTCTTCCTGACTCCGCCCTCCTTCCCCTTTGTCTGAGCTCTGGTTTACCACGCCTTCTTCTGAAATGCCTGGCCATAGGTCAAAACAGTCCCTTTACTGAGCAAATAGATAATGATACTCTAAAATTTGCAGGCAAATGGATGGATATGGAGAATATCCTCCTGAGCGGGATATCACAGTCCCAGAAAGAGAAACAGGGGATGTACTCACTCATTAGTGGTCTTTAAAAAAAAATAAAAAGGGAGAGAGGTCATGGTACACAAGAAGTCAAGGCTAGAACATAGCTAAATGACACAATGCCTCACCTCTGCATTGATGGTCTTTGGCAGGTGTGTGGGTGAGGAAAGACTTGTTTTCTTTAAGGGTCTGGCCACAGGAAGTTTAATTATGCTTCAGTAAGTAAATGAGCAGTATGAATGGGCAGATTTGTAAATGGGGAGATCATAAGAGTGGGCATGATTCTGAGGGGTCTGATATCTGAGTTTGATGGGGTGCATGATGTACAAACACCAAATAATATATATATTATTAAAAAGAAAAATAAATACTATGATTAATATCAGGGTTTCACTGGCTTTGTAATTTTTAAAGGCTTTGTTTATTTTTTAAGTTTTATGGAATTATATGATAAGTATTTGTCTTAGTTTTTAAGTTATAGTAGAATTCTGTAGTAAGTTCATATTTTCTTGTGTTTCTGTTATTGCTGTTTTTTACTTTTAGTATGGAGTATTTTATTAGTATTTTAAGCAGGTTACAAAATATGCATTTGTTAGAAGTTATTCATTGAAGTTAGGTTTAATTTTGCTATCTAAAAACTCACCAGGCTTTTCAGAATCTTCAATTTATCGAAACAAATTTATAATGTATGTCCTTATGATTTTCTGGAATTTCATTTATATCTGTAATAATGTTTGCCTTTCAATTTCTAGTTTTATTGAAGTAGGTCTCCCCTTTTTTGTTTAATTTGGTTAAGAACTTGTCAATTGTGCTTAATCCTTAATTAATTAATTAATTAAAAAAGAAAGGCATCTCACATCAAGACAGAGATAGTCATTAAAAAAGAAACAGAGTAAAAAGAAATATTACTAAGTCACATAAAGATGGATATACAAAGAGTCTGAATACTTTGTTATTTTATGGGTTTATTTTTTGTTTTGTTTTGTTTGTTTCTGCAAAGGAAATAGCAAGAGCTACTGAAAGACATTTGTTTATAAATGTTGCTGTTTTAATCCAAACTATATATTTTACAAATGCCTTGGCATCAAAAATGGAGTCAAAAGATATGTTACTTTGGAGAAGAGGGTTTGTTTTTATTTCCACAAAAAATGAGAGTTTATGGGTTCATTCCAGGGTATAGAAAATAAGATTTGATCAAGGAAGACTCCCTAAAAAACCTCAGATGGGAACAAATGGCCTAGATTTCAACATTTCAGAGCACATCTATTGCAGTTTCCTCTGAGCTCTGCATCTAGAGTAGCTTCCTCACTGTTCTTGAATTGGAAAGCACACTTAAAACTATTGGAGAGTATTTCCTTAAGTGATACTAGCAGTATATTGTAGTAAAGCAACAGTTAATCCATACACACTTACACACAAAGAAACAGAGTCATTTTCCCAGAAGTGAAGCAGACAAAAGATAACATTAAAATTAAAAGTGTTTATAGGATTTAGGAGCATCTGGGCAGGGAGTTAAAGCATGAGGGAGGGAGAAAGATCTAGATTTTACTTTCATAGGAGCAATTCTAGTAAAGTCAATGTTTTTTCCATATTATAGGCTGATAATTAAAATTGCTGCACAAACTGATGTGGTGGTAGTGTGTTGTTATAACTAATAGGGCAGAATTAAGCCAGTTGATATCAAGAGATTTGCTGCCAGAATACATGAATTAATGATTCATTATAAAGTTAATGATCTGATCTGAAATGTACATATAGGGCAAGTTTGGAAAATTCTTGCAAGTAGACCCTATGGTATACAGTTCCTACCTTGTCCCATGTTTCATATTGCACTCAGTGACTTAATTCCCGAAATTAGGCCTTCTTTATGTGTAGGTACTTTGAAACAATGATCTTTAATTTTTTTCATTCATATAAATCCCCTGGAGAACTTATTAAAACACAAATGCCTGGGGCTGGAGAGATAGCTCAGAGGTTAAGAGCACTGACTGTTCTTCCAGATGACCTGAGTTCAATTCCCAGCAAAACCACATGGTGGCTCACAACCATCTATGATGAGGTCTGGTGCCCTCTTCTGTAAAACTGTATGCGTAATAAATAAATAAATCTTTTTTTAAAAAAAAAAAAAACA
>PVIH01009346.1:0-12581 GCA_004025045.1 Sigmodon hispidus | reverse complement strand
AAGAGACAGGGGCTCTAGGTAGTGTCTTTTAGGCTCCTCTCTTTTTTTATAAAACCACAGAATATAATTGTAGAAACTCCATGCTAATAAGTTTATATAATTGCAATCATCTTCAAAAGGCCTCCTCTATAAATCCTATAGTGGGTTAAGAATGAAATAGCCCAATACCTGACATTTTAACACATATGGGATGGAGGGCTATGAAATTCCTGATTATGGTAATGCTGACTATGCCCATCTAGGGAATAAACTAAGATCTCATGCTTTGGGGAAAAACAGCAGACTATCTCTTGGGATTCTTAGTAAAACATATAATGAAACTCTGACTAAATGGATATTTTATGCCCTTCTGGGTGTTCCGTTAAATTCATATTGATAAGAGATGTTTATTATCTCAGTGTATGTAAATTTATAATCGCTATTGTTTGTTTAGAGAGAGAAACAGCTAAAACATGAAAGTACTTACAGACAGAGTAAAATAATCATGCTGGTTAGAAGCCCAGAAAGACGATATCATAGTACATTACAAACTCTCACAGTATACAGTTTCTCTTTTGTTGGCAACTTGAAAGTATATTACTATATAAGATAGACTATTTAATATTTTATATTGCATTCACCTGATTTTGAAAACTAAGTGCTTAGAGTATAATAATTTTGGAAGAAAACAAACATTTTCAAGTTACCTCAAATTTTACAGTAGGATGTTATGATTTTGAAAGAACTGTTAACTTCTTTTTACAGTAAACTTAGTTATCTGTTTTGACATCTTTCAAATTTTACAGCCATAAACTCTATTGCTATAATACTTGGCTTTGACAGTATCTAGTGATTATGAATGCAACCCAGGTCACTATTAAGGGATACTAGGCATTATGGCTATGTTTTAAAAAAAAACTCATATGCAAATTATAATTGGCCAAATATAAAAACAAGAGTTCATGTGTTGTATTTGAAAATATTATTTTGGACAATCTATGTTAGTATATACTTCCAATCTGCAGTGGTTAACAATGCATAAATATTACAAATTAAATATATATTTTACATGTGTTACAATTATGTGAATCTTTTAAAAAGGAACGTATTCTAAGTTTAATTTTTGCATTTTTCTTAAGATTCTACCTCACCACATTCCTGACAAGAAGCAAACAAAAAAGAGAAATGGAAAAGATGGGTGGACTGTAAAAAGAAATCAAATTTCTCATACATCTTGTGTCAAGCCTGTAACAGAGACAGAAAAGAAGATTAAATTCAATGTGAGATTAAAGTTTTCCTTATATAGGTAATAAGAGGAAATGATTAGTAAATATCAAGGGAAATTATTCTTATTTATTACATACAGGAAAGTTAAGAGAAAAACTTTCTTTATATAGACAGTGAATCATGCTTGATACCAATAAACAAAGGAGCAACAATTACCTATTTGTATTATAGACAAGATAATTTGATAAATTTATATGGGGAAAGGATAAAAACAAAGAAGACAATGAACATTGATTTGTGGTTAATGAATATTGATTTCTACTCTACATCATCTTCTGTCTTTTTATTCCTTTTTTGGAGCATATTCTATTTCCCCTGTGAAGAAACATTATTTAAATCTCACATTTTCCCTTCCTAAATTACATGAATGCTAAGTTTACCTATGTGACATGAATGGTATACAATGTATTAATTATATTTTTCCCTCAGGTATCTTAATATACAATTTTACTTATCAGCCTAAACCATCTCATCACTGAACTTGTTATAACAAAAAGCTGAAAGGCCTCATTGGATACAAACTATTCATGTATGCCAATAGAGATGAGAAATATAAGAAACTTGAGTGTTTGGGAAGCCATGTACTTCTCAGCTTATTATAGTAGCTAGTCTTAAATTTTATTATCCCATAGGAACTAATAACTCACCATGATAATCAGGGGCTTCTCTTTCTCATTTCCTTAGAACTTTGGCCTAAATGTAAGAAAGAAAACCAGCCCTCTACTTAATTGTCAAGACCATATCAACTATTGGGATGAATAAAAGTGAGATAAGACTGGGTTATCTGTATTAACAGCAGGCAAGCTAACAGGCATGTATACATTCATCAGTGAACTTGAAGATGGATTTAATAGTCATACATCTTTTAGCAATATATTTAAATGATTCCAATTTTAGGTCATGATTGATTTCCATTCCAAAATCATCATCTCATTTTATTAAACAATGAGGACTTTTTTATATCAAGGACTGCTCTGAGAGCTTATAAATTAATGTTTTCCTTCGATAATGCTTTTTAAAAAAATTCAGTATTCACTATTTACTATTGTCTGGACACTTTAAGTATCCTCATACTCTTTAAGAGATACTTCCTAGTAGCTTTTTTTGTACTTCTTTTACACATATTATACAAGCGTAACAAAATTAATAAAATGCACAATTACCAGAACCAGGTTCAGTGCCACATGCCCATGTAATAAGCTGGGCATCCTGTACATCTAGAGACTCAGCTCCAAGAGGCAAAGAAAGGAGAGTTTCTGAAGCTTTCTGATTTACAGCGTGAGAAATTGTGAGTCCTGAGTTCGAGAAGAGAATTTGTCTGAAAGAAGCAGAGAGTAAAAAGGAAGTATTTCCCTCTGACCTCCTCACATGAGGAACACAGGAAAATATATGCACATACATGTACACACAGATGGGTATATAAATACTGATTTAAAAGTAACATGCAACTGGAATCACATAAGCAATAATGTTTCAGGTAGAAAATAGATGACATATTTTCTACCTGAAAGGATTTTAATTGAAAAGCATGCAATGGGTAATATACATCATCTTTTAAGGACTGTAGATACATGCAGATTAGCAACAGTAGCTTTGAGAAGCTAAATGCAGCATAGCTTTGATGAGAGCCACATGAAAGCTGCAGCCATCAAGACTAAACAAGTGTTTGAGTACATTTTAGAATTTCAGGAATGAAGAAAGTTAGTTACGGCCAGGATTGAGATGAGAGACAGGAATACCTTCCTTATCTTTTCTCTGCTCACTCCTGCTTTTTCTGTTACTTCTCTGAATCTGGACCTAGGACAGAGCATAAAGGATAAGGAATGGAGTTTAAGGAAGATAACAGAATAATAATGATAGATCATATAAACCATTAAAAATGAAAAGCAGATCTGAAGCATTCTCACAAAAACAATAAAAAGCATTCTCATAAAAAAACAGCTGATAGAGTACCACACACATAGAACGATATTCCTACAATGTTACAGATAATCTTGTTTGACCATGCTGGACTTTGCTTGGAAGAAATGGAAGGTTTGACAAAACACCTCATATCCACAGCTATAGGAATAAGAGATCTCAGGAGAGGAATATGGGCTACATGCTGCAACAGTTTCCTCATTCATAAGTTCCCCCACTCACCCCTATTAAGGTCCTCAGTTATATTTTTCCCATACTTCTCAACGTCCTTCTGGAAAGAAGCTTCTCCTATCAACTGTGTGCACTAATAAGGACAGCCTTGTTTGTTTCAAGTCAGATTCATATCTCTTTACTGCCTCTTGTCCTTTTTAGCTGCCTTAAAAATCTTACATCTTCAACAAATATTGGAGAAAACTGTATCAGGTGACAATATAACAGGCTATGTTAATTTGCATGATTGTGATAGTCATTTTACCATGCATTTGCATACCAAAAATATCACTTTATATATCTTAAATGACTGCCAATAATATTTGTTGGCTCATTCTCAATCACACTTGGAGGCAGAGGGCCAAAAAAATCCAAAAACCCAAAACCAAAACAAAGCATAAAACTTCATTCAAAATAAAAAGAAACAAAAAAACAAATGCTTGAATATTGAATGCAAACACATTTGTATGATTTTGTCTTTCTTAATACCATATGGCTCAGCATGAAAACGCTAATTTCAATGTTGATTAATAATTCTTAGAAAAACTTGATCTAAACTGTTGTAATTGTGTATAGTCAATTTTCTTGGTATCCTATTTAGTTACCTAATCCATTTTGAAACTGACATTCTTACTAATAAAAAGCAAAAAAAATAAGTGTTACAAAACTGGATTTAAATTTGAGTTCCTCCTAACAATTGGTATGATGTGCTGTAGAATAATCCACTTGTACACTGTAAAGATTTATCACTCAAAATGGTTTAATAAAATGTTGATTGGCCAGTAACCAGACAAGGATGGTATGTGGGGTGGCCAAACTGAGAATGTTCGGAAGGAGAAGGGCAGAGGATTTGTCAGCTAGATGTAAAGAAAGCAGGATAAAAATGTCATACTTAGCAAAAGTACCAAGCCAAATGGCAAAACATAAATAATAATTACGGGTTAAGTGTTAGAGCTAGTTTGAGCTACCACACAAGCATTTATAATTAATATAAACCTCTTTGTGTTAAGTTGAGAAGCTATTGCCAGGTAAAATTATGTGTTTGGGATGAAAGATGTGCCTTCATTTACATATGGCATTGAAATTCCTACATAAAACTTGACAAAGATTAAAAAGGATTCTAGACACACAAGAACAGAGTTGAGAACAGCTTCTTGGTAACCATCATTTTTCCAGTAGGCTCTATCTATTTGTTGGCAGTGCAAAGCAGATGATTTCCTGACTCAGTATTAGCAGCAAAAATCATGGGACTCCCTTAACAGGCCATGCTACTAAAATTAAGTGGAGTTTATGAGCAGCAGGTGTCATACTACTCAGTAGCAGTGTGGACCTCAAAACTTCACAGAGTTGGGGCAGGCAACATGGTTCCAAGAGCTAGAAGTAAACATAACTCCACCCTAAGACTAGCCTCTCAAAGAACTAAAGAATGGGGCAGAGCCAGCTGCCCACACCACCACTTTTCTCTGTCCTTTATTCATGGAGACTAGCAGTTTAAAGGTTCATGTGCTCAGCAAAAGAAATAGATGCTGAAGAGATGGGTTTAGACAAAAAAAAATCTCTCAATGGTTTACAGTATTTTTAAAAATATATTTAGGCTGGGAGAGAAATGAAAAGGGTATAGAAGGTCCTTAAAAAACAAAAAGAATAATTAATATATAATAAGCCACATAAAGATGGAAAATGTCCAGAGAGTCTGGATACTATATGCCATAGAAAGTGACATACTATTGAAGCAGCAAAGTCATATTGTCTATCTCAACAAGTGAGTAGAGCATAACATTATGATATAGCTTAAGATCTATGGCTTGCACCTCCTCCTATAAAATTATAGATATATGTGTGTGTGTGTATACATATATTGGGGTATATGATATTTTGTATAGTCATTTATTATTAATAAGAAATAATAGAAATGAGAATACTAATAATGATACTGTGCAAAACAAAAATAGGTAAAATCATGGGTTCATTCAACCAAATAGTTTTTGGTTAATGCTGTAGCAATTTACTATCAGCTTAAGAGTCTTATTTAAAGCTAGGTCTTAGTATATCTTAATCTTACATTTTGCATTTTTCAACTTGGATTAAACAAAATTATTTTTTCAGAACAATTTTTTTTACCTAGCTAGAACATAAGTAAAAAGACAGGGTAAACACTTAAGACTTTCAATGGTTGTCACTGTTAATACATATTTATTATATATTCATTTGGGATCTTGTCTATTTTACAACAACTTTAGCGATTATTTCTCTATTTTATTTTATTATAATTATAAAGGCAAACAATCCTAAAGACACATTTTATTCTGTCTATAAAACTTAGAATATATTCAGAAGAGTGGTAAAAATCACAGCAAATATTCTTACCAGTTTAAGGCAACAATTACTATTTTACAGTAGCTGTATTTATATGACTTTTTTTTCTTATACTTTTCATATACACTGAATTAACATCCATATCTTTAAAACTATACTTGGTAAAAGTAGTGATAATACAAAACAGAGCAATGTTATGGAATTAATTGACAAAGATGTTTTTGTAATAGTATTTAAACTAAACATAGCTTACATAAGCTCATGGTTTTCAGTTTGCCTCATCTTTTTATGCTTTTTCTTAAAGCACATTCTCAAGTAGCAGACTGCTAAGTTTTACTGGTAAAGATAAATGGTCTACTTTAAGATAGAGAAATAAGAAATAAAGGACAGAATTTCAGGAAATAATATTCTTAGAGTATGACAGAATAAGCCTATTAATAGCACTAATTTTTCCTACTTCCATAGACCCTTGTGGTGTCCAAACTGGAGAGTTTATTTAGCAACTCACACACATTATTCTGGTGACTTACTTAGAATAATATAGTGACTGAAGACTTGACCCAACTAACAACCAAAAGTATACAAAGATATTTATATATTTTTTCTCCCTCTCTATTTATCTGCCTTTGTAGGTAGAGCATGAATATTTGTAGAGCATGAATATTTGAAATATACAAAAAGAACCATGGAGGAGAACTATTTAGGAGTTGGGGACTACATAACTAGAGGAAGTAGATTACTGAGAAAATGTTCCAGGAGCTGTAATTTCCCTGTCTTCCTGTACTTGAGAGAACCACTTTGCTGTGATATATCCTTTTTGCAAGTTATTCTGTTTCACCATGGCCAAGAACTAATGCATTCACCTAATCAGTGACTTAAACTGCTGAAATCAATAACTTAAACTGCTAAAAAAGAAACCATTGTAAATATTTCTTCTTCTTAAACTATTTATCTTGGGAATTTTTACAGCAGTGAAGAAGCTACTAATATCCATAGTCTGATAATAGTAGGATGGTAAATATAGACTGATCAATAGTAGGATGATAAACACAAAGGTTCAAAAGGACTCATTACTTCGTTAAAACTGAGGGGACTATTATATGGGAAAAGTATCTAAAAAACTTTTATGTGAAATATTCTATTTCTGAACTTCATTGGTTGAACTGGATTTTGTATGTATGTTGAAATAGATTTTGTATACCATCTTTCTAGAATGAAATATTTCATTAGATAAAATGTGATAATCATTGCAACTTAGAGGCATTCATATAAAACTGTATGAAACATAACAGGAGATAAATGGAACAAAAATAAAACTAGAACAAACTAATGAATGACAAAAATGAAGCAGAGACAGACAATAAGAAATCATGTAAAGTAGGAAAAATTAGTTTGACAAAAATACCTCTTAACATATCTGTGATTACTCTGAATATGTATAAGATAATTTGTGTATTTAAAATATAGATTCTCAGATTGGTATTTCAAACAAGCAAACTCAGCTACATTTTAATTACAATGGTAACTCATAAGCTAAAATGATGGTAAAGACTGAAAATGCAGAGACAATAATATATTAAATATATGAAAAAAGAAAGAAGCAAAAACAGAAATATAAATAAAATTACATTCAGGGTCAGATAAGGACAGAACTTAAGAAAGCTGCAAAAAAATTCCACAAATGGCTTCCTTCTTTAAAAGAAAAATAACTTTCATGATGACTTCTGAATCTGTATACTATATAGTTGTAAAATATATAAAGCAATTTGAGGGACTCTTTAAAGTAAGTACAGAGGAAGCCTGCTAGTGGTGGTGCATGCTTTTAATCCCAGCACTCTGGAGGTCGAGGTAGGCCTGTTCTACAGAGTGAGTTCCAAAACAGGCTTCAAAGCTACAAAGAAAAACCTTGTCTTGAAAAAACAAATCAAAACAGTAAAGTGCAGAAAACAGAAAGAAGTTTTACACATAAATTGAGAGAATGTAACCACCAGAACTGACAGTTGTTTCTAAAGAAAAGATAATGGTGAGTAGAAGCAATAATGAATGATTTAGTACAGCAATATGTATAATCTTAATAACAACATAGTGATTGAAATATGTAATCTGACATATTGTCTTTGATGAAATTATTGAAAGTCGCAATTATGTGCAAACATGCATAGAGAAGCAAATTCATGAGTATGCATGCACACAGACAGAAAGATACACACACACACACACACACACACACACCTTGTTAGTTTTAATTTAGAGGATTAACAAGAAATTCCATATGGACAATCAACAGTAATATTAAGTTACACACAAAAAGACAATAAACTAATATCCTTTCAGTACTTTTTCTGTGATGATAAATACTAGAAAGCTTACATTTTGGAGAAAAACTGACACTATTTTTCTACCTAATATAAATCCATTCCATGTTAACATGTTAGTACATATAAAACACCTTTTTTGCATAAAATGACTGATAGCCATTATTACCGTAGCATTTTCCCTGGCAAAACCATTTTACCTCTGAGAATGGACTGAATGTTATTGACTTGGGGATGAAATTTTGGTTTTCAAAGACAATGTATGGCTGACCTCTATTGTCCATGATTTTATTTTCAGCAGAATCACAGAAAATTATAGAAACAAATAATTCCTAAACTTTAAATTGCATGCTGATCTTTTTAATATGGCAAAATTACATACTCACCAAATCTAGCTTAGAATGTGAATTCCATTATCCAGCATATGTAAATCATATATATTACTCATATAGTAGTTTTCTAGTTCTCCAAACTGCTGCTCTAGTCATAGTGCTTATTTTTCCCATATGCTTTGTTTTGTCCTATTATATAGGAACTTTATTATTTTATGTCATCACAAGAAGAATGAGAACATTTTAGATTGTGATATGTTTTAAGAAATAATGTATTTATATTACTCTATAATAGTATATTGGTAAAAGCCTGATGTTTTATTATTAATAATTTCATGCTGTGTCTAATTTACAAATTTAGTTGACCATAGGTATTTAAACAGAAGAAACCATATCATAGCTATGGTTGTAAATATTCACTGAGAGTTTGATAATTAGGCAGTACTCTTTTAGTCCATTCATGGGGCCATAACACAATATCTTAAAACTACTTGTCTTAATTATATTTTCCTTTGGTACCAGAGACTGGTTTTCTAAGACAAATGTTTCAGAATGGTCAGTGTATAGTAAGGGATCTCTTCCTACCTTGTATTCTCTCTGTATCTTCCTGGGAATTTCTTCAGTGGATGCCTGGAGAGAATATGAGGAAAGTAGAATACTGCTGTATCTTTTATAAGCTACTAATCCTATTGGGTTGGGATCCCACACTTATGATCTCATCTAAAGTTAACTACTTTCCTAATTTCTTACAGGTCCTATCTCCAAGCCTAGACAAAGATGGTAATATATGCATTTTGAAGTCACAAAATTCTATCCATAAGAGAAAATGATCATTAAAGAAATTAAAGCTTAAAATAATTAAGCATAAATAGGATTAGGATTGCACATGTACAATTAAAGTGCAGTATCTTAAATCTTCAAATACAAGCATACCAAGTAAAAATGTAACAATAGGTTTGTATTTCTTTTTTTGCCAGTGATATTCAATGTATATAATGTTAATAACTTTTTATATTGTATTCACAAATTAGGCTAGTATGCATTATTTGTGAATTATGGATAGATAAGGAAGAAATGTAACAAATTCTGTGAAACTTCAATCTTATTCCATATACAATAAAGACAGGAACAAACTTATCAAAATTTATTTAAGGTCATAAACATTATGTTACAGAATTCAGGAAAACTTTTAAATCTATATATTCCAATTCTAAATCCAGTGTTTCTTCTTCATTTTAGTTTGAAAAGCTTCTAATAAGAGTATTATAAAAGTAATTAATTTAGAAAATATGGCTTAAAGATATTTAATCTTAGATTTTAAAAATGAAGCTTTTATAATTCATAGATTTCTCTTTTTATCATATTTCTTCTTTTTATTTTTATTTTTATTATGAATAAAGTCATATTTTTTATCCATGTATATCCTTGTGCAAGCTCCCTTCCCTCTGCCATCCCTTCCAGTTACTCTGTCTTCTCCACATCTCTTTATCTCCTCCCCACCAAGGGCAGAAGGTCCCAAGGCCCCAATATGGCTTAGTTCAGCATCCACTCCTGGCAGATCCACTTTTCTCACCCCAACATCAAGGCTGAGTCAGGTGTTCCTCTGGAGGAAGTGTGATACAAGGTGCCGGTTCAAGGTCTTTCAGATCCTAAGCTGTTCAGTGTTTGTGGTTTGCAGTTTGGGCATGCTTTGCTTTTTGGTTTTTTGTTTAGAGTCCACTAATGAGTGAGTACATCCTCTGTTTATTTTTCTGGGTTTGTGATACCTCACTCAGGAAGATATTCTCCAAATCCATCCATTTGCCTGCAAATTTTAGGATATAATTTCTTCTTACTGCTGAGTAGTACTCCATTGTGTAGATGTACCACAGTTTGTTAAGCCATTCCTCAGTTGAAGGGCATCTAGGTTGTTTCCAGGTTCTTGCTATTACAAATAATGCTGCTATGTACATAGTTGAACTAGTGCCTTTGGAGTACGGATGTGCATCTTTAGGGTATATGCCCAGTAGTGGTATTGCTGGATCCTTGGGGAGATTGATTCCCAGTTTTCTGAGGAACTGCCATACTTCATTCCAGAGTGGCTGAACAAGCTTACATTCCCACCAACAATGGAGGAGTGTTCTCCTTGCTCAGCATCCTCTCCAGCATAGGCTGTCATCTGTGTCTTTTATCTTAGCCAATCTGACAGTTGTAAGGTGGTATCTCAAAGTTGTTTTGATTTGCATTTCTTTGATGCCTAAAGATTTTGAGCACTTTTTCAAGGTTTGTATTTCATATAACCTCAACAAACCCAGACAAGAATTAGGTTTCCATTAATTTTATGTCATTTGCATCTACAGTGTACTTTTTTAACTTTATACTGACCCCCAGAAGTTAATAGAGTATGTCACATTAGGATATATGGCCTTACTGAAGTAGGTGTGGCCTTGGAAAAAGTGTGTTTGCTGTGGGGTGGTCTTTGAGGTCTCTCTTACTCAGGATTCCCTTAGTGTGAATTTTAGTCCTTTTTCTATTGTTTTCTGATATAAATGTATCCAGCAACATATCTGCCTGCACACACTTATGCTCCCCACTTTGACAATAATTGGCTAAACTTCTGAACTGCAACTCATCACCTCAATTAAAGGTTTTCCTTTATAGGAGTGGTTTTGGTCATGGCATCTCTTCAGAGCAATAGAAACACTGACTTAGACAACTGGATTATAATTTTATTTTAATCATATTTTTGTACTGTGACTTACTGCACGCCCAAGATCTGCACAAGATCAAGACAGACAAAAATTCCTGCATGGAGTGTAAAAGTGATCAGGAAGTACACATCCCTAGCTGAGAAGCTATTGGAAATTGATGACTTCTGGGAGAAAGGCAGTGTTCTTCAGAAAGGAGATCCTCGGAAGACTACCCATGTTCAGTGGATGGCCCCACACCCATGCTCATACTTACAGCATTTACTGCACTCTGTGGGTTTAGAAAGGAAAGTGAGTAGTAATCCATTGTGTAGATGTACCACAGTTTTTTAATCCATTCTTAAGTTGAGAGACATCTAGGTTGTTTCCAGGTTCTTGCTTTTACAAATAATGCTGCTATGAACATAGTTGAGCTAATGCCTTAGTGGTCTCTAAATAAACAAACAAGAAAAAAGCCAAGCATGCCTAAGCTGCAAACCACAACAACTGAACAGCGTGGGATCAGAAACACCCTGGACTGAATCCTCAGATCCCACTCCAACTATAGGAACACCTGACTCACTCTTGAGGGAGGGGGACAAAACTGGATCTGCCAGGAGTGAAGACTGAACTAAGCAATATTGGGCCAGTGGGACCATGGGACTGTCTGCTGCCTGCCCAGGGAGGGGATGGGGAGTTGTGGAGAAGAAAAAATGACCAGATGTGGTGGGAGGGGGAAGGGACCTTGAATAAGGATATACAGGGATAGAAAGTGTGACTTCTTTGTTCATAATAATACAAAAAAATAAAAAAGAAGAAAGGAAAGTGAGTGCACATGACATTGACAGGGAATAGTCGTGATGGAGACAGGGAAGGAGTTGGAAGGGAGGTCAAGGAAATAAACTGGTTCCATGCATGTATGAAGTTCTCAATTAATTAAAAACAGATTTATCATTCAAATTTATGTATGTGCTTGGGAGTAGATGAGCGCATGCTTTCAGATACCCAAAAAGGCTAGATGAGGGTGTTGGAACTACTTGATCAGGAGTAACAAGTCATTATAAACTATCAAAGTGGGTGGGTGCTAGAAACTGAATTTGGCTCCTCTGAAACTGCAGCAAATTGTCTCTCCAACCCCTTTTAGCTGTGTTTAAAATTCCTATGAATTATTATGTACTTAAAGGTGACTCAGTTATTAAAAATATAGATACTTGTGGTATGATTAATGACAATTTGTTCAAATAATGTGGCCATTTTAGTTGTGTGTATATTTTGTTGTGTATTTTACTACAAGCTAAAATAATATTACATTAAAATTCAAATCAAATTAACAAAATATAAAATGTGAATAACTCTTTATTTCTCTGATGGCTAAAGATGAAGAGCACTTTTTCAGGTGCCTTTCAGCCATTCGTAGTTCCTCTGCTGAGAATTCCCTTTTTAGATCTGAACCCCATTTTTTGATAGGGTTATTCAAGGTTTTGGGATCTAAATTCTTGAGCTCTTTATATACCTTAGAGATCAGTCCTCTATCACTTGTAGGGTTGGTGAAAATC
>PVIH01009345.1:0-83143 GCA_004025045.1 Sigmodon hispidus | reverse complement strand
AAGCAGGGGATGTACTCACTCACTAGTGGTCTCTAAACAAACAAACAGGAAAAAAAGCCAAACATGCCCAAGCAGCAAACCACAACCACTGAACAGCTTGGAATCAGAAACACCCTGGACTGACCCTTCAAACCCCAGTCCATCTATAGGAACACCTGACTCACTCTTGAGGGAGGGGGGACAAAACTGGATTTGGCCGAGAGTGAAGACTGATCCAGGTATTATTGGGCCAGTGTGACCATAGGACTGTCTGCTCCCTGCCCAGGGAGGGGATGGGGAGTTGCAGAGAAGAAAAATGATCAGATGTGGTGGGAGGGGGAAGAGATTTTCAATAAGGATATACAGGGATGGAAAAAAAAATTCAGAGGGAAAGCTGAACACAAAGAAAATATATGTGTAGTAATCTTATTTGCATTTCCACCCTTGATAAGACATGCTTATGATTATTATCCTCTGTATAGTTATTGTTAACTCTTCGGCATTTTTAAATTCTTTTTACTGTTTTTCTGATAAATACAAAATAAAGAAGGAAAAAAAATTTCAGATTTGAATTTGTATCAATATAAAAATATAATAAGCAGACATATAAAATAGTTTTACATTTGTATCAATAAACAAGAATCTGTACCTGTGCAAATTGTCTATGACTCATATTTTGACTAATAATTGCTTATAAGTAGATACAATAGTCTACCTATATCTGTCCTATCTGCTCCCCTTTCTCTTTACAAATGTTTCCTGAGTCTAAACTGTTGTTCCACCCTTAACCCAAATATAACTTATAACCACTCTAGCAGAATTATAGTTATCCATAACACTTAGAGGAAAAACTTATTGGGAGAAGGTCATAGTTTTTTTTTTTATAGAGTTGCTTCCTGATGACTTGTGGATGATGGTATCTCTGTGGGGTAGTGTAAAAATTGAGATACTGGCTAGGTCTCAAAAGACTGACTATAAATATCTTTAGTCAGTCTCAGAGTACTAGGTAAGTTCTTCTGGAATTCTTGTTAGAGATAGGATATGATAGATAATTATAGTAAGCTATCTTGTATAAAGTAAATATATCCTGAATAGTCTATATTTCAAAATTAGTGATTGAGTGGTATACACAAATTATAAAAGTATCATATACCAGTTAGACTTATTGTAATGGGAACACATCTATTTCTGGACACTTTGGAGATTGTTGGTAGAAGAATTTGTTGTTTAGAGTGGAAAACTTAAACATTATCAATAGCAAATGGAGAATTTACTTTTTAAAGAAGAGAATTATATGTAAAGAAGATGCTAAAAAGTAAAAAAAAAAAAACAAAGAGAAATAGGCCTAAAAATAAAATTATAATAACAAGAGTTACTATTAATCTTTGTCAATTCTCAGACTAAATGGGGATGCAAAGGAAAGTGTAAAGCCAAATTGGAAGGTGCCAAACTCCTGCCTCCTCTTACCTTATATTCCGTTCCTTGCCCAATCATATCACTTCTCTCTCAAATTTTCTAGTTTAAGAAACGTGTGATTCCCAAGTACTGGAAGCAGAGAATTGGAATGCCAAGTGCTGGAATTAAAGATATGTGCCACCACTGCCTGGCTCTGTGTAGCTTTGAACTTATGAGACCCAAATGGATCTCTGCCTCAGCCTCCTAAGTGCTAAGATTAAAGGTGTGTGTCTTCACCACTTGACCTCTATGGCTAACACTGTGGCTGGCTCTATCCTCTAATCTTCTGGACATCTAAGACAATCTTTTTTTGATACATAATATATCACCACATAAAAGTGATTGTGAAAAACATCAAATAGTGATGTTGGGCCTTCAGACCCATTTGCATGTGTACAAACACATGCACATCTACATAAAGAATTGTACAAAACACCAGACACACACAAATGCATACATATGATACACATACACACACACATATATATGTGTATATACATATATATATGGGGAAAGGGAAAGAGAGAGGGATGGAGGGAGAAGGAGGAAGGGGGAAAGAGAGAGAGAGAGAAAGAGAGAGAGAGAACAAAAGCCCAGCTCCCAAGAGAAAACAGAGACCCTACTGAGGAAGTTATTGCTATTTTTTGTTAAACATAAATATGTCTCTGTCAAATTGCCTTTTAAATGACTGTGTTTATGAACATAAACTAGAGTTTCTGTCAGCTGTGATCAGTGAAGCATATTTTTGCAGTGGTCAGTAGTTACCGCAGAGATTCACAAATGCTCAAACTACTAAGAATAAATAACTGCTGGGTGTCTAACCATAAATAGTACATTTATATTACACTCTCCAGTGCTCAGGGGACATCATGACAGATGAAGAAAAATGAACTTAGAAGTCATAAAGAAACTGATAGTGTAAAATGTTTACTTGCAGGCATAATAGGACTATTGCATATTCAAGTTTGTGTTCTTATCTAAATAAAAAGGGCTTCAGTTAAAGTAACTTTTTTAGGTAAATAATGCTACTTACAGAAGTCATATATTACTAAGAAAAAATATCATTGTCAAGAATGGACTGACACCCCATCTGTTACTGGTCATAGAGTTCCTAAAACTATGTCCTTAACAATATAGGTATCTCCAACTTTCTGGGATCACACTGTAACAGACATCAAATACTTTGTTTGCAAGACCCAGATAAATTAAGATGAAATTGATCTAGAAGTTTTCTTTCATAGTGCATGATGGTGCTAGGCAGTCTGCTAGGGAAGATAAGGAATCAATGTTTTTACTCAAGTGTAAGACTTTCGAGCAACAATGCCGAATTGCCAGGCAAGATGCAGCTCTTGATATAATAGTCACATGGATGTAGTGAAAATAGCAAATCACTTTAAGATTGGGGTTGGAAATTGCCCTTCATTGGTTTGCATAAGGATGGACACCACAGACTCATATATCTGAATGCTTAGTTGTCACAGAATGGTCCTACTTAGGAGGAATTAAGTGTTGTGGTCTTGATGGAATGAGTAAGGCTTGTTTGAGTCATTATGTCACTGAGAGTAGGCTTCGAGGTTTCAAAAGCACAGGGCTGTTCTATGGCTTTCTGCTTCTGATGCCTGTGAATCCAGATGTAGTACTCTTGGTTTCTTCTCCTGGATCATGCTTACTAACATACTGTCATGCATCCTGCCATTATGACAATTGTAGCAATAATTATAGTTGGTTTTAATAATAAAAACTGAGAGCCAGATATAGGAGTAAAGGCTGAAAGATCAGAGACAAAGGAGCATCCAGTTGCTTCTTACCTGTGATGGCCAAATGTGGGACAAGAATTTCCACATAAAGCAAGAAAAGGCTTTAAAAAAGGATTTTAAAACACAAAAATAGAGTCAAAACAGCTATTTGATAGCTGCTTGTTCTTTGGTGGGCTCTGTTTGCTAGCAGCAAGCAGAGGAATAGTTCTTTTAAGAGGCACTGCTACCAAATGCTTAAGTAGAGTTTATAAGCAGCAGGCTGAATACTACTCAATGGCAGCATGGACCAAGAAGATTTCCATGCCTCTGTCATAAAGATAGGATATTTCTTCACAAACCAGGGAAGAGGCAGAAGTCCCATCCACACTGATTAGCAATTTAAAGGCTCATGTGGTCAGAAAAAGAAAGATGCAATAAAGACAGATTCAGATGAAAAAAAAAAACTCTTGAAAGTTTACAGTATGTTTGAACAATGTGTATAGGCTTGATAGAGAGAAGGAAAAAGGACACAAACAGTCATAGATGTAAAAAAGATTAAAAATAATAGTAAAGTCATTTAAAAGGAAATAGAGTAATAAAAATATGGTCAGTCATGTAAATAAACACACATAGAGTCTGCATTCTATATTTTATTGTATTGCCTTTGGATTTTTGGACTATTAATGGGCAAATGATAATAGATGAGAGACAGTTGATAGTAAAGGCTACTAAATTAAAACAACCTCTATATTTTTAAAATATCTTGACTTCAAAATTTAAGTCAAAAGATATGCTACTTCAGAAAAGTGGTTCTTTGATTTTCACAGGAAATGAGCAGTTTTGGATTCATTCTGGGTTAGGAAACATTAAGTTTGACTGAGGAATATTTCTGGGAAAATTTCCAATGTGAGTAGATAACCCAGATGATCCAAAGTTTCAGGGTGCCTCTGTTGCAGTTTTCTCTGAGTTCTCCATCCATAAGGCTGCTGGCTGAGATGATCCAGTCTTACAGAATGCTAAATTCAGGACTTCAGGACTTGTCTCTGATACTAAATTTTCTCAAGATCTCCCAAAGATTACTAGCATTCCCAATCAACAGGATGTAGTCTAGAGAACTATACTCACATTGTGAAAAGATGAGTCATGAATATTTATAATTATTGAATCTGGATGGGTTCAAGTCATTACTGATAATAATAATTAAAAAGTTAAACAAAAAGAAGATTAAGGGATCTTGTAAAAAATGGCAGATATAAAAATGTGGTAATGCATGTTACATAGAAAGTGGATTAGTTACAAAGTTTTGGGCTCATAAAAATAGGATAAATAATGAAGTATTTTCTCTGAACTTGTCAAATTTTAGTGGACTAGATATTGTTGATGTAATTATTGCCAGTATATATTGTATATAGTTATATGTACTTACTATATATATTTTTCTTATATAAATTATAATTTTTTAAATTTTAGACAAAAGGGGAAATATGGTAATGTTTTGTTTGTGCTCTAAAGTTTATATTAAAATCTGAAAGCAGATATTGCCACTAGCTAACCACAGAGGCCATGTAGTGGTGGCATATATATTAACCACAGAGACCATGTAGTGGTGGCATATATATTAACCACAGAGGCCATGTAGTGGTGGCATATATATTAACCACATAGGCCATGTAGTGGTGGCATATATATTAACCACATAGGCCATGTAGTGGTGGCATATATATTTAATCCCAGACTTGCAGGGGAGGGAATACAACAGTAACATCAGGCATTCAGGGCCGCCTGGGCTTCATGAGCTTGATCTAGTCTAAAAGAGAACCAGAGCCAGGCAATAGTGGCTCATGTCTTTATCCTTGCATTAGAGACCTCAGGCTTTTGAACCAGGTGTTTGGAAGACAACTTTAATCCCAGCATTAGGGAGGTAAAGACCAGAAATGATATGGCAGGGCAAAGAGTAATATAAAGTGGGAGGAGACAGGAGCTCCCTGCTTTTCAAGCTGAGAAGTTGGTTAGGAAAGAAGTAAGTACGTGGCTCTTTCTGTGTCACTCTGATCTTACAGCATTTACCCCTATATCTGTCTGGGGGCTTTTATTGTATTCACTTTATTATTAAACTAAAGGTATTTACTTACTTGTGCGTTGTGTGTCTGTGTGTCTCTATGTATGTATGTAAATCTCTGCGGGCATAGAAATGCCATGGCTGTCATGTACCAGTCTTATGAGACCTTGTGGAAGTTGCTTTCCTATTTCCACCATGTAGTTCCTGTGGGTCAAACTCAAGTTGTCAGGCTTAGGGAGTAAGTTCATTTCAGTGCTGAGTCACTTTGCTACCCCATCTTCATGCTCCCAAAATTAACTTAAGCAATCAACAATACTACCTAGTGTGCAAGAATACACATGAATTCAAACAAATTATATGTGTGAAGCAGTATGAAATACTTTGGCTTACACTTTTCACTGGACCTCGTTCTTGTATTTTGTACTTCTGCATCTTTCTTTGAGATTAATTGTCTCCACAATCCAAACACCTAAAAGTATTCAATAAATAAGCTGTCAAGGATTACTAAAGCAGAACAAACGAATATGAATAAAAGTTTTAGTGGCTGCCTTTGTTATCTCTGACAATAGGAGACATTGTTGGGTAGATGATGGGCTTCATGACAAATCAAAACAGCACACACTCTCCCCTAGCACACTCAGTGTAGGCATTAGGCAGAATGCTGTGGTTGAGAGCTTTATAGACAGTATAAGGAAAAGTTTTATTGATGCACAGGATTATGGATGACAAGAAAGATAGGCAAGCAGTAATATCCTAGGAGCTTGTGTCCCATTATCAGAAAGCAACGAGAGTTTCCTGACAGCATCAATAATTGTGTAGTAACCACATGGAAACTACCATAAATATAGCTATACCTCATTAATCAGAGAGAACATCTGGACTGCTGCTTCATGCAGTGGATAATGATTTAGCAGCTGTGAATGTGAGAATAACTCTTACGTGAGATTTGGAAAATAGGGATAATACTTATATCATCTTGACAGAAACTCCAAGTTGTATGATTCATTTTATTCCTTCCAGGAATAAATACAAATTATCTCTCCTGAAGAAAACAAATAATGATTTTTTTTGCCTTGAACAATGTCTGTGGTTGTTAATACGTGGATAGCACACATTTGGTTAATCAATAAACTACCATAAAGTGAATTGCTTTTTGTAGTGTATTGGAAAGATTTTAATTTACTTTGAAATTTATATGAATTGATTTTTTTGTTAATATAATGCTTTTCAGTGACTGAAGTGTTCAGTGCACTCTCTTGTCCTATGTCACTGTTGTATAGTTCCCTACACAGGATAGAAATAGTTTAAGTTCAAATTCTGCTTCTGTCACTCAAAGCTATACAGTTCCTTTTGGTTCCTTGTGTAATTTTGTTTGTTGGGCTTCACATTATGTCCTCTCATTTCAGAATATTTTTCATATTGTATGTTAAAACTGTTGTCTTTTTTTAAGCACTATAAAACACAATTGTATTCACCTGGCGATTTCTTTTTATTGTCTCATTTAGAATTCTTGAGTAATCTGTTTCTTGCATTTTCTTTCAGAGCTCCCTACCATTCTCAATTAGTTCAATCTGGCATCTGCCTCGCACTGAATGTGGTGTTCTTTATATTCTTATTCAGCCATGCTTTAATAATAACAGTAGCACATTTTTCTAGTTTTCCATTGAATTTAATTCATTGTCCTTTTGTCTTTTGATTTATCATGATATCTTATTGGCCTATTTTATCACATACATCTTCAAAATGAGAAAACTGGAATAAAGTGCCATTCAGAAGTTCTTTACTATTGAAAGAAGGGAGAATAAAGAAGTGAACAGGTAGGCCATATTTATAGAATATGGGGACTGTCATTGCCAAGCCAATCAGACATAGTATTTTAAGAGAGTTATTACTCACTGAAATGCAGCATATTGAAATACAGAGTTCTGGTTTTTGAGAACAATTTCTTTCAGCTTCTAAAAATGAGCAGTCATGGAAGGGCCCTAAAGCTAGTTTAGAATACTTTGTTCCTTCCTTCCTTCCTTCTTGTCAGTTCTTTCTTTCTTTCTTTCTTTCTTCTTTCTTTCTTTCTTTCTTTTTTCTTTCTCTCCCCCAAACAAACCCAGAAAACAATGGTGGCTGTAACCTCTACCTATACCATTTCCTATAGAGTCCTTTTTTACAAAAGAGTTAAGAAGTCCATTTTCATGTTTACTCCAAGTTCCATTGAAGGTTCTCTAAAATAGCCTTTTCTTCACTTATACACAGATGCATACATCCTGTGTAGAAACTAGAAAGTCCCAAGCTTTATCTACTGTCAGACTGTCCCATGAGCTCTTTCTTTGGATCTTTAAATATCATATTATATTTATTAATGCAGAAATAAAACTATCAGATACTATCTGTTCAAAATAATGTGAATTCTCAGCATTGAGCTTACCTACTACTTCCTCAAATTTGAATATACAAAATATTGGCTAGGATAAAACACACAAAAGACAGCCTATGCTGGAGAGGTTGTGGAACAAGGGTAACACTCCTCCATTGTTTGGTGAGAGTGTAAGCTTGTTCAGCTACTCTGGAATGCAGCATGGCAGTTTCTCAGAAAAGTGGGAATCAATCTCCTCAAAGATTCATCAGTACCACTACTGGGCATATACCCTAAAGATGCACTTTCGCACTCCAAAGGCATTAGCTCAACTATGTTTATAGCAGCATTATATGCATAATAACGAGAACCTAGAAACAACCTAGATGCCCTTCAACAGAAGTATGGATTAACAAACTATGGTACATTTACACAATGGAGTACTACTCAGCAATGAGAAAAAATGATATCCTAAATTTGCAGGCAAATGGAAGTATTTGCAGAATATCCTCCTGAGCAAGGTATCACAAACCCAGAAAGATAAGCAGGGGATGTACTCACTCATTAGTGGACTTTAAACAGAAAGCTAAGAATGCCAAGCTGCAAACAACAACCACTTCAGAACCTCCAAGGGATCTGAAACACCTTGGAGCCCACTCCCTCCAGAGCAACACCTGAATCAGTCTTGACGTTAGTGTGAGGAAAGCAGATCTGCCAGGAGTGAATGGTCCACCTTGGGACCTTGGGACTTCTTGCCCTTGCTGGGGAGGAGATAAAGTGATGGGTAGGAGAGTAAGTGACAGAAAGGGGCGGGAGGGGGAAGGGAGTTTGAACAAGGGGATACATGGTAAAACTATGTCTTTATTCATAAAAACAAACAAAAAAAAACAAAATATTGTCCCTATCCAGGATTTCAGTGATACCTTTCATTACCCTATCACTTCAAATACACATGTTTACATCTTACCAAAATGTAGACAAAAGTTTATTTTCAACTCTTTTAAGCCTTTAATTCTATCCATCTGACTAGTACCTAAAACAGTTCATTTAGTCACTGATTACACTGTGGCTACTCTTGTACTGAGTAGTGTACCTAGACAAAATAGTACTTTTAAACATAAAATTATAGTCAAGGACATAAAAATGTTACTTCATGTATTTCCTACAACTAGTTTTAAACATAATTGTTCTTGCAAGTGTGAACACTCTTTGCCAATGTATCTCAAGCTTAATAAACACTAACTTCATATGGTCACTACTTAACTGCGAAAAATCATATAATTCCCTTTTTAGGGAATATGGGGATTTTCTAAATAAATAATATGTTAAGTCAGATATATTCTAGTTAAATAAACTAGTATCTCAAATTTCTGTCAATCTGTTCTCACATCACAGGTCAAGTCTTGTATATAAGATGTACAGAGCATCAGCACCACATTGTACATTAAAAAATAAAGTATAAAGAAAGTGAAAAGATATAATGATTAGTATTTACCAAATAACCTTCTCTGAAAAGCTATTTTGATGAAGTATGTGGTTCAAATTCACATTTTAAAATACTCTATTGTAAAACTGTACTTTTAAAAATGTTTTATTTTTTCATTAGACCTTATTCAGTAACACATCACAATTTATAGAGCACTCAATGCTTCTTTGGTCTATGAATGATTATATATATGTCTGACCAGTAAAATTTCTTTTGAGATTCATGTTTAAAAACTAGAAGGAATTATAAGTGAGAATCTACTTACTATTATACTTGTAAGAACTCATTACAGAAATGAAATGGCTGACAAATAATGTATAATAAGAAGTACTACAAACCAAAATTATCTCTTTTACTAATCAAAGAATTTTTTATTTGTAAAGAGTATCTCACAGCAATTAAGTATGTATATATGAATTTTTGTTCTTAGCAGAGCAGTAGCTACAAAAATATTCAACTTTTATTACCTTTAATTATATCTCTATATGTGTATGCTTCATTTATATCATTGAACACTATCATTAGAATATTGAACCCATATGAAATGAAAACACTGAAATGAAAAAAATTAGAAAATTCTGAAACGTAAAGATTTTTTTCTAAGAGTAAATAACAAAATAACTGTGTGATTCGGTAGCATGAACACTGAAATTTTTAAAAATTTTAAAAATCACAGGTACCTTAGCATAATTAAGAATTTAAGTAATATTTTTTGTAGTCTCAGAAAGACAGTCTTCCTCCTATAGTAGAGAAAAAATAACACATTTAATTAAAAAGGTGCAGAAATAACACAGTTAATATTTATAAATACATATGATTTTATAAAGTATTTCTTCCACCAAAGTAAGATATGGGATGTATTTTGGTTTATAATAATATACTGAATTTGGCTGTCTTTCTGTACACTGTGAATGTGTTTTAATACCATTTTTTATTAAATATATTTTATTAATATATTTCAAGATATAATAGGACACAGGTAGAGCCATGTAGCCAAATGGCAATTATCAGAGTTAGTTAGTAATAAGCCTGAGTCATAGGCCAAACAATTTGTTATGAGTATAAGCCTTTGTGTGATTATTCAGGACTAAGTGATTGTGGGTGGGTCTGTACCTTGGAGCTAGTTTGGGCCAGAAACTTCTGGCTACAAATGGTGTCCATTGTCAGGCAATGAAAAATTTTTCTTTTCTTTTCTTTCTTTTGTAAGATCTTTAATACACGGAAATGGAGCAACAATGTGCTATATTGTCCCACAATTTCATGCAACAGCAGAACAGAGACTCCCAGCAGTTGCCTAGGAGATGTAGCTGGCCACCAGCCACTGTGAGCTAAGCTACATAGTCATTTTCCACAATCTCTCAAGGGCTGTGGTACTAAAAGGCTTCTCTTAGCCACTACTTGAAGGATAGAAACAAAGATGTAAATTATAAACATAGTTCCATAATAATGCTTTCCTGAATTGAGGGAGGTAACATGATTTGGTACCTTCACCACCAAATTGAAAAGCCAACTAGGGCAGTCAATAGCACTACATCCTAGCTACAGAGTAAAGCAATAAAAAACTCTTCTGGTTAAAAATGATTAAAGATGAGGCTGGAGACATGGCTCAGCAGTTAAGAGCACTGACTGCCCTACCAGAGGACCAGAGTTCAAATCCCAGCACCCACATGTCAGCTCACAACTGTCTGTAGTTCCAGTTCCCAGTTCCAGGAAAACACCAAGGCAATTTTAAAAAAAGTTAAAAAAAATGATTAAAGATATGCAATAAAACACATTTAGCTCTGAACTCCATTTTTAATGGGATTATTTGATTTTTTGGCCTCTAGATTTTTGAGTTCTTCATATATTTTACAGATCAATCCTCTGTCAGATGTAGGGTTGGTGAAGATCTTTTCCCATTCTGTAGGCTGTTGTTTTATCTTATTGACTGTGTTCTTGACCTTACAGAAGCTTCTAAATTTATTAAAGCCCCATTTATTAATTGTTACTCTTAGTGTCTGAGCTACTGATATGTGGAAATGATCACCTGTGCTAATGTGTTCGAGAGTATTTCACAGTTGTTTTTTCCTATCAAGTTCAGTGTAACAAGATTTATGTTGAGATCTTTGATCCACTTGAATTTGAGTGTTGGGCATGTTGACACATATGAATTTATTTGCATTCTTCTACATACTACCATCCAGTTATTCCAACACCATATCTTGAAGATTCTATCTTCTTTCCATTGAATATTTTTTATCTTTTTGTCAAAAATCAGGTGTTTATAGGTGTGTGAATTAAGATCAATCTTCAATTTGATTTTATTGAGCCACATGTTTGTTTTTATACCAGTACCAAGCTGCTTTTATTACTGCAGCTCCATAGTATAGCTTGAAGTCAGGGATGATGATGACTCCTGAAGTTCTATTATTGAATAGGATTGTTTTGGCATTCCTGAGTTTCTTGTTATTCCATATGAAGTCAAGTATTTTTCTTTCAAGGTCTGTAAAAAATTATGTTAGGATTATCATAGATATTGCATGGAATCTGTAGATTGCTTTTTGGGAAGATTGCCATTTTTACTATGTTGCAGTAAAGGAGAGTGAGCAAGGGGAGGTGAAAACAAATAATGAGAGAAGGAGATGGTTGAGTGACAGGAGCAAGAGAGAAGGAGAACAAAAACGGGTATCTTGATAGAGGGAGCCCTGTGGAACCTGGTGCTCAGAAAACCTCTATGAACCCACAAGTTGTCACTGTCTAGTACTCCAAGCAATAGTAAAAATGGTGCCTAAACAGATCTTCCCCTATAATCAAATAAATGAGCACCTCAATTGCCATTATAGAAATAAATAGAGGAAGGAACAGAATCCATAGCTAAGCATCAGGTCGAGCTTTTGGTCCAGCTGAAGAGAGAAAGAGGAGATAGTATAACTGAATTAATCACAGAGGAGACTTCATAAAAAGGAACTAAATCCTTCAAGGATAGATGACTATCAAATTTTGTTGGCAGTTTGTAAAGCTTCTTGCAGTAGCATCAGAGTAAGTTCCTGTTGTATAAACTAACATCTTGAGGACCATTTGCTATAGAGGAACACCTAACTCAGCCTTAATACTCGGATGAGGGACTTGGACCTACCTCAACTGGATATGCCAGACTGAAATGTCCCACCTTGGGACTCCTTGTCCTCCTTGGGGTATGGATTGGGGGGTAGGGTGGGGGGAGGCTGAGGCAGGAGTAGGAGGGACTGGGAGAGAGGAAGTGAGGGGAAATAGTGGTAGATATGAAAAACACTTTTATATAGAAATAATGAAAAAAATATATTCAGGTGGAGTTTGTGGTGGCCATACTGCATTCATGGAAATGAAATGTGATTTTCTCATCTGTAGCTGAGCCTAACCTGGCTTGAGATGCCTTAGATTTTATTTTTTATGTTCCATGTATTTTAGAGAAAAGAGCCACAGAGAACAGTTATTTTCATTACTTAAAATGCCTACATAAGAACAAACTAACTACAACTATTGTTAAATTTGAAGCTGTGTTTTTTAAGTTTCTCCCATTAAGAGATCCTCAATGTTGTATCTTTTTTTTTAGAAATTTCAATACAAATGTGTCTTTTATATAGTAATAGATGTTGATAAATAAATAAAAAAGAAAAGAGTCATCTATGATAATCAAACTTATAATCATGTTAAAGTTTTTAAAGATATACAAAGATACATTTCAATAAGATAGGTAATCTTCACACACTTCTAAACCCTAAATAATATGACATTTAAAATATTTTTAAAAACTTAGACTTTTCTGAACAGTGAAACATGTCTGCTCCTGGCAGTAATAATATTCTTCAAGAGAATACCATCCCAAAAAAACAAGCAAACAAACAAACAAAAAACCAACTTCATTTGGAGTTTACTTTCTTTGTGGCAGAGGTTGGCTACTGGGCAACAAATATTTCTTGTCTTGACTGATTGACAATATGCTAGAATATGCTATATAAAGTGGACATGCATGATGCTCTATAACTTTACTAGAAGAAGCTTAGATGATCTTTAGAGTTCCTGTTTCACAGAGAATACTGCCAGAAATTCTACAGGACACAAGGAGAAGTGACTGACAAACTTTGTAAGAAAGGACAGAACAGTTCTTCAAATTTCCTGCTCCATTAAAAAGTCTGCCAGAGACTAGGCTTTTAGGCTTAAGATCAATGCCCCAATGTTACAAAGGAACTTTGGGTGACTGTCCAGATAGCCAGATGTCTTTGTAATTTTTACAATTTGGAGGTTGCTTGTAATGCCCTTTCTTATTCAAGTAATAGTATATCCTTCTGTGGTCTTTGATGGAGCTGGAGACTAGATAGTTGTAATTTTTCCTTAGTTATGATAATAGGTACAATAGATAAGGTAGATAGATAATAGAATTTTTCAAATTTTGATAAATACAGACTAGATATTGTAACTCTAATTATTGCTGCACAAATGTTTTGTTATATGTAATATGTAATTATTGCTTGACAAATGTTTGTTGCATATAATTTTTGGGGAGAGTAAAGAGGCTCTTTATTTTCATTATTATTATTATGAAAAAAGAAGTCACAGTTTCTATCCTTGTATATCCTTATTCAAGGTCCTTTCCCCCTCCAAACACATCAGGTCATTCTCTCTTCTCCACAATTTCCCATCCCCTCCCTGGGCAGGCAGCAGGCAGTCCAAAGGTTCCACTGTCCCAATATTGCTTAGTTCAGTGTCCACTCGTGGCAGATCCAGTTTTCTCCCCACAACTTCAAAACTGAGTCAGGTATTCCTCTAGGGGGAGTGGGATCCAAGGAGTCAGTCCAAGATGTTTCTGATCCCAAGCTGTTCAGTGGTTGTGGTTTGCAGCTTGGGTATGCTTTGCTGTATTCTTGTTTGTTTGTCTGTTTGTTTGTTTAGAGTCCACTAATGAGTGAGTATATCCCCTGCTTATCTTTCTGAGTTTGTGATACCTCGCTCAGGAGGATATTCTCCAAATCCATCCATTTGCCTGCAAATTTTAGGATATCATTTTTTTCTTCCTTCTGAGTAGTACTCCATTGTATAGATGTACCACAGTTTGTTAATCCATTCTTCAGTTGAGGGACATCTAGGTTGTTTCCAGGTTCTTGCTATTACAAATAACGCTGCTCTGAAAATAGTTGAGCTAATGCCTTTGGAGAGCTACTGTGCTTCTTTAGGGTATACACCCAGAAGTGGTATTGCTGGGATCTTGGGGAGATTGATTCTCAATTTTCTGAGAAACTGCCATACTGCATTCCAAAGTGGCTGAACAAACTTACACTCCCACCAACAATGGAGGAGTGTTCCCCCTGCTCTGCATCCTCTCCAGCATAGGCTGTCCTCTGTGTCTTTTATCTTAGCCAATCTAACAGGTGTCAGGTGCTATCTCAAAGGTGTTTTGATTTTCATTTCTCTGATGGCTAAAGATTATGAGCACTTTTTCAGGTGCCTTTCAGTCATTCGTAATTCTTCTGCTGAGAATTCTCTTTTTAGATGTGAACCTCATTTTTTGATTGGGTTATTCAAGGTTCTGGGCTCTAGATTCTTGACTTTTAATATATATCTTAGAGATTAGTCCTCTGTCACTTGTAGGGTTGGTGAAAATCTTTTCCCATTCTGTAGGCTGTTATTTTGTTCTATGGACAGTGTCCTTGGCTTTACAAAAGCTTCTCAGCTTCAGGAGATCCCATTTATTGATTGTTGTTCTTAGTGTTTGTGCCACTGGTGTTATATTTTGGAAGTGGTCACCTGCACCAATTCGTAGAAGTGTATTTCCAACTTTCTTTTCTATCAAGTTTAAAATGTTTTATTTAAAGGGTTTATGTTGAGGTCTTTGATCCACTTGGATTTGAGTTTTGTGCAGGGTGACAGGCTTGGATCTATTTGGATTTTTCTACATACTTCCATCCAGCTATGCCAACACCATTTGTTAAATATACTATCTTTTTTCCATTGAATATTTTGGGCCTCTTTGTCAAAGATCAGGTGTTCATAGGTTTTTGGGTTAATGTCTGGATCCTCAATTCTATTCCATTGATCCACAAGTCTGTTTTTATGCCAGTACCAGGCTGTTTTTATTACTGTAGCTCTACAGTATAGCTTGAAGTCAGGGATGGTGATACCTCCTGAGGTTCTTTTGTTGAGTAAAATTGTTTTGGAATCCTGGCTTTCTGTTATTCCAAATGAAATTGATTATTGTTCTTTCAAGGTCCAAAAAAATATTGTGTTGGGATTTTGATGTGCAATGCATTGAATCTGTAGATTGCTTTTGGTAAAATTACCATTTCTACTATGTTGATCCTACCATCCAGGAACATGGGAGAACTTTCCATTTTCTGATATCCTCTTCAATTTCTTTCTTTAGCGATTTAAAATTTTTGTCAAATAGGTCTTTTACTTCTTTGGTTTTAGTTACTATAAGGGATTTAATACTATTTGCAGCTATTATGAAGGGTAATGTTTCCCTTATTTCTTTTTCAGCTCTTCTATCTTTAGTGTGTAGGAAGGCTACTGATTTCTTTGAGTTAATCTTGTATCCTGCTACATTGCTGAAGGTGTTTATCAGCTGTAGCAGTTCCTTGGAAGAATTTTGTGGGTCACTTATGTATACAATCATATCATCTGCAAATAGAGATAGCTTCACTTCTTCTTTTCCAATTTGTATCCCCTTAATCTCTTTTCATTCCTTTATTGCTTTAGCTAAAACTCTAGAACTATATTGAATAGATAAGGGGAGAGAGGACATCCTTGTCTAGTTCCTGATTTTAGTGGGATTGCTTTGAGTTTTTCTCCATTAAGTTTGATACTGGCTGTCGGGGTCTTGTAAATCGCCTTTATTATATTTAGGTATTCTCCCTGTGTTCCTGATCTCTCCAGGGCTTTAACCATAATGGAGTTTTGGATTTTGTCAAAGGCTTTTTCAGCATCTAAGGATATGATCATGTGGTTTTGTTCCTTTAGTTTGTTTATATGATGGATAACGTTTACGGATTTTTGTATGTTAAACCAGCCCTGTATTTCTGGGATGAAGCCTACTTGGTCATGGTCATGATAGTTTTTACACATTGTTGTATACGGTTTGCTAAAATTTTGTTGAGAATTTTAGCATCAATATTCATGAGGGAGATTGGTCTGTAGTTCTCCTTCTTTACTGTGTCTTTGAGTGGCTTGGCTATTAAGGTAATTGTGGCCTCATGAAAGGAATTTGGCAATATTCCTTCAGTTTCTACTGTGTGAAATAGTTTGAGGAGTAATGGTAGTAATTATTTGAATAATTTTAGTAATCTAAAATTGAAACTTTTTTTGATTAGGCAGAAAAGGGGAAGTGATGTTAAATGTCTTTCTGGAACCTGTGAATGTGCTATATTGCCATTTGCTAATGAAGACTCTGCTTTAGGCTATGGTAAAAGGTAGTTTAGGGACAGGCAGGTAATCCAAGAGTAGAGAAAGGAAAAGGGCAGAGTCAAACAGAAGCTGCAGGCTGCTACCCAAAAAAGCAAGATGTAATGGAGTGCAAGTAGAGCCGTTGATCCACAAGACAATTCATAGACTAATAGAATTGGGTTGCATTAAGTTATGAGCTAGTTAGTCATAATCCTGAGCCATAGATCAAACAGTTTGTAATTAATATAAGCCTTTGTGCAACTATTTGAGACTGAGTGGCTATGGATGGGTCTGGACCTTGGGGCTAGGCTGGGACAGAAACCTCTGGCCACAATATAGTGTAATATGTACAATGGTAAGTTCTATATAATAGAGTATATAAAACAAATTTTCAACATATGTGTTTGCCAAAAATTTTAACATACTGATATTTTAATAAATATTATGATTATGAGAAATGTACAAGATTCATGTTATAAAATTTCTAAGTAAATATAAAAATTTACCTTATAATATTATCTAAAATAATTTGCTCTAAATAATTACTGAACAAAACACAATTAATTTAACAACAGATCTCAGAGGAAACTGTACAAATAGTACATATATGTCACTTTCCTCTGTCCAAGCACATCATCACTAGAATGGTATATTAATTCAAGTTCATGAACACAAAAAGAATCATTCTTGTATTCCAAATTCAGTAGATTACATTACATTATCTGCTTGACCTTGTATATTTTATGCATTCTAAGGATATGGATGTATTCTATTATTATACATAGTCTATACAATGTTCTAAAATCTACTGAAAACTATTATGTTTCATTGTCTGTAACATTTTTTTTATAAAAGATGGCATTGTTTCATCATATCATTCATACATTTTATAATTTGCATATTTCAGTTAGCAGTATGTATGTGTTATTTTTATATATTTTCACAACTTGAATGCATTTTATTTAAAATTATTATTTTTTAAAGTATCATATATGAGTACATAATTTACATAATTCTCACCACTCTGTTTCTCCAATTCAATTCCTCCCATAATCTCTAGCCTGACTTTCTTTTAAATACAGGGCTTCTTTTTCTGTATTTTCTTACACACACACACACACACACACACACACACACACACACACACAAAGAGAGAGAAGAATAATGCATACACATAGGAACATACATTGGTAATGAAGTAGCAATGATAGTACATTAGTTACTTGTATCATTGCCACAACATAAGTAACTGAGAAGAAGCAATTTTAGAAAAGAAAGGCTTATCTTGGCTTCCAGTTTGAGGGGATACAGTCTATGTTAGTGATGCATGGTCAGGGGACTAAATTGTCTGGTCATATTCTATCTGCAGCCCAGAAGCAGTGATAAATGCTTGTGCACAACTCCCTTTTTTCTTTCATTCAGTCCAGAAGCCCAGCGTACAGAATGGTGCTGCTCACACATATTGTGGGTCTTTAAAAAGTTTAAGGTACTCTCAGTCTATAACATTTCTTCTGATTATCTTGACAATCCTATGTTTACAAGTCCTATGTTACATAATTCTTATTCTTATGAAGTATATTTTACCAACATATTCTTTCAGAGATTACGTCTCCCATTCAACATCTAAAAATATTACCACTGTAAAGTATATCACGTGTTATTTTTCAATGTTCTCTTCTGGTAGTTGTGTAGTTTTGTAATTTCTACTTATATGCTCATTAATAAATATCTAAATTTTACAAAATGTTTGCTAATATTTATCTGAATCTACTGATATTTTAAGCACTGTCTGAAGCTCTGTGGCCTACAGCCTTGCAGTCACACCACCCTCCCCCTACCCCATCCCTTCCCTGCTGCTCACACTATGAAATTTGCAGTCCCCCAGCATTGGCTCTGCTGCTGCTGCTGCCAAGTGTAATATTTAACTAAGTCTCTGTCATACTATTTGCCAATAAAGACTCGGGAATCTGATGTTGTGGTGAAAACATGTTAGAGCACAGACATCAAGAAACAACCAGTTGGCCTTCTCTATTGCCAGAGACCCAGCATGAGATCATGTCTCCAGCCATCCAGAATTCAAAGACCATGAAACGCCATGTCCCTCCCTACACTTCCCTGTGCATCTCTCTATCTTTCTGACTCCTTCATACTCTTATGGCTAATTTTGCTGACTATACCCCATGATTCAAGTTTGATTTTACTAACACAGTCTCAGGTTTCACTATGCAATCAGAGATCCTTCAATAGTTTACTTCTTATTTAAAATGTACTAGAAGCAGAATTCTTAGAAATGATTTTATAAAACATGGACCAATTATTAAAAATTAATACCACATTTTAAAAGAGGGATTAAAAAACCTCTCTACTACATTTTTTATATGATACATTTAATTTTCTTTACAGGAAAAATAAAAATTAGAGAGAGAGATAAAGTATCAGCAAACATACTGTACTTACATGAAGTTATAGAAATAAAATATCTTTTTGTTTTGAATCATCATTTATTAAAACCATGCCTCTTCTTTCTAAAGACATCATTGCACAGTTTTTTATTAGTATATTATTCAACTAGAAAATTTGTGTGCTTGTGTATGTGTATATCTGGAAATAATTAGAACTATTTATTTTTGTAAAATTTAGTTTTAATTCTGAATGATGAATAATCTTCCCAAAGACAGAAACTTTGAAAGAACATACATGATTCCAACTGTGAATGTCAACTTATATATGAATTTCTAACCAATAAGCATGATATCTATGTTATTGGCTTCCCAAACCATCTGCCTGTGAGGTAAGGTGCCCTCACAAAAAGGTCATTGCCAATTAAAATAATATAGGCAAGATAAATGTGGCTTAAATTGTCTCTGCAAGAGCAAGACATGCACCACATCTGCTATTTGTTCAGTTTTGATTTTAGTTTTCTATTATTTTTATAAATTTGCTTTTGTATCTCTTTTGATGAAAGAAAAAAGGAGTCAAATAGGTGAATTCTAAAAAATATTTGGAGAGGGTTTATTCAAAATAAAATTAACTGTCATTTTCTCATTAAAATTGCCAATGTGTGAAATTACAAGCATTGTTTTATTAATGTGATGATAATTCTCAGAAGTTTAAAACTCATTTACTAATTCACACTCTTTATTTTAAAAAAAAAATAAACTTTAAGGAAAGAAATGAATTGGAGAGTCAGGATGTCCAAGATATGCTTTGTTGAATGTTTTTCAACTAGGCACCAGACAGTTGAGGAGCACACTGGCAGTATGTATATGCTATAAAAGAATGAATTCACACAAATTTTGCTCAGTGAAATCCCTGGAAACACATCACTGCTCAGTCTATGATTAAAAAGCAATAGAAGAGATGTCATCCAGGAACCTTGGGCAATATTGTTTGAGGTTAAAATTCCCCCCCCCAAGCATATGAGTTCTTGGATAATAAGCAGTAAAACCACAATCTTTAGTAAGACACTTAAATGAATGGGATGTTTTACCCTCCTCTTTCTTTCTCTTCCTTGCTTTATTTTATATCTCTTCTCTCTCCTGACATTCTCTCTCATTTCTGTTCCCACCTTTTCTTCCCTTCCCTTTTCTTACCCCTCCTTCTTTCCTCTCTCTTCTCTTTTTCTCTTTCTCCCCCTCAGGGTTTATTTGCATTTCTCCAAACACAACATATTATTATCATGTGCATATCAGTCATAGTATTTTGGGTGTATCTGCTATGATTACAGAAGGTTAGCATTGTCAATACTCACATAGCAAGTATTTTCTCCACTTGTCTTTGTTCACGGATTTATGAAGGTTTTAAGTCACACTACCCAACAACTTGGTCAAATCTTACAAATGAATGATGTCCTTTATTGGAAAGTATAAGTTTGGTTTTACATAAATATTCTACATTATAAAGATAAGAACATTTACTATTTAATAATACATTATCTATGTATCTATCTATTTATATCTATATTGTATTTGCTTCAAGAATTTTTTTCAGTGAAATATTATTATAAGGTACACTGAGATATAATTTTACTATTTATTTCTTTTAGATTATACTGCTCCATAAAACAAATACATAAAATAATGTATGCAAAGTCACATGTTGGCATTGCATAGTATATCCATTTCTAATGTCTAATACATTTTGTCAATATTATCATCATTTGAATCTGGAAACTAAAACAATTGCCAGTTAAGATATCTATCATTTTATTTCACTTTTGAAAATCTAGTAGCAGCAACCTAGAAATTCCCCCAAATACATATTTACTACTATTGGGATGCTGATAAGGAGCTAATGACACCTGAGAGGTTAAGAAGATAAAGGTATCTAAGGCTTATGAGAATGTGCATCAAATGCAAGATCAGGAATTAAGACTGAACTCTTCTTTTGTAAAAATAAAAAAATAGTGTAGTAAATATATTAATTGATTTACATATTTTCTCAGAGAGAATTAAGAAAACATTTTTAATAACTCTTAACTTGCTCAATGATATGAATTATAAGATTATAACGTAACTATATGAAGTAAACTTGGATATCTAGTTAAGAGTTTTTTAAAATAAAGAAGAATATCGTGTATTCTCGCTGAAGATGTGGGCTTTTTTTAACAAGGAAAAGGAAAAATCTCAATATGTCATACAATGTGAACTTGAGTTATTTCCAGTAAAAATTCATGACTCACCTTTTTACTCTATATTTTGTATAACAGTGATCAGTTTTTAGATAACAGGTTAAACCAACTTAGGTGACAAGTAAATTAAGCATAGTTAAAAGTTGGTGTAAATGAATATAATATTAACAAGATAACAAGGCTTTATTATGAGGGAATCTAGAGAGTGGAGGCATTTGTCTAATGAGTGGTATGCAGTATTTGCAATGAACATGTAGATGATTTCTGATATGATCAATTTAATGTTGGTGTAAATCATGGTAGATCATTAATAATTATGAAAACTCCATCATTTTGAACCTGGAAACCAACTAGATGCCCCTCATCTGAAGAGTGGATAAACAAACTGTGGTACATCTACATCTCAAAAGCAAGAAAAAAATGATATCCTAAAATTTGCAGGCAAATGGATGGATTTGGAAAATATCCTCCTGAGTGAGGTATCACAAACCCAGAAAAATAAGCAGGGGTTGTATTCACTCATTAGAGGACTTTAAAAAAAATCAAAATATACCCAAACTGCAAACCACAACCACTGAACAGCTTGGGATCTGAAGCACTTTGGACTGGCACCTTGGAGCCCAGTCCTTCCAGAGGAACACCTGACCCAGTCTTGATGTTGGGGTGAGGAAAGTGTATCTGTCTGGAGTGGATACTGAACTAAGCCATCTTGGGACCTCCTGCCTTTTCTGGGGAGGAGATGATGAGATAAAGAGAAGAGAAAGTGACCAATGACCAGAAGGGGTTGGAAGAGGAAAGAGAGTTTGAACAAGCAGATGCATGGATAAAAATGAGACCTTACTCTATAAAAGTAATAAATTTTAAAAGTATGAAATTTTATCTTTAGTTATGAAAATCCAAGTAAGCAATGCAAGTCACTAACAATTTTTCTTTCATCTGAGCACTTAATAAGCTTCAATAGGGTCAGTTTGAGGTTGTACCCAAGGCTAACTCTTTTATTGTAAAACACTTGAATACAATTTTCCCTGGCTGATTAACATTAAATTTTTGCCTTGACATACATAAAACTTTTGTCTTGATGCATAGAAAATTAACTGGACTGGTTGTTCATAACAAATTATAATTTGAATAAACATAAAAATAAACTTGATAGAATTTTAAAATATGTAGAATATGTAAGAAAAATAGCCACAAAAGTTATCACAAGGAGCCACAGGGTATGCAAATACTAATAATTAAAATAAATTATTCAGTAGCCCATGAATATAATAGACTAGATTCAGAATTCAAAGACAATATATAGCAAAGAAAGTGGATGAAAAAATTCATGCAAACAATATAAACAATAAATGGGAGAAAATGTAAAATAAAACTTGAGATGAGGAGATTAAAGTGCCACCTTAGTGATATGTGCCTAGTAAATAGAAAAAATAGTGAGCCATAACAGAATAAAACTAGTAATCCATAACCAATTATCAGGTTTAAAATGTCAAAAGCCTAAAAATTAGCAAAACAAAGTACTAAAACTCCAAACACAAATATGAACTCACAAAAATGTATGAGATATTTTGCAAAATTTGTATGACTTGTTAATCCAGTGATTAAAGGAGAAATGCAAATTAAATCCACTGCTTATTTTGTAAATAAAGAAATAAAGCATAAAAATAGTTCTCATCAGAAAATGTAGAAAAGAAAAACTTTACACTCATGAAAGCAATTAGAATCACAGATAAGTACAGCACTGCAAAGGTGAGAGAATGGGATCCCTCACTGGGAACAAACAGCATCATTGTAGAAATGAAAAAAAAAAAAACTAGACACATGCAATGTCAGTTTTAGTTAATAATTAAATAAATGTTTGCCACTGCAAAAACAAAAGTGTACATGAAGAATAAAATGAGAAAGAAAACAGTACACAACATTTACAAAGACTGGCTAAATTAACTTCTGGCAACATTTTTAATAAATCCTGAAGCAGATGAAAATAAGGAAGAGGATGAGAGAAGGGCTAAATTCAAATGTACATTTCATAACATGTTATGTTAGTTTCTGAAAAGCTAGAGGATGCCAAAATTGCAATACAATGGAATAAAGAAATTATACATTGTTATTAACAGTGATGGTTTCATAGCATACTTCATAAATGCCATTTTATCTCATATTTTAGGTTGTTTGAACAACCTTTCAGATATGCAATTGAGTTTGGATTTATTATAAACGATACTTTAAACTAAAGTAAGTACAATGAAAATATAAAGATTTATCTATTTAAGAGCATTAAATCACTATAACCTTTAAAAGTAAAAGAGAAATCTCTAGCACTATCAATACAAAAATACACCTGATGTAATTTTGAGAATAAGATTTAGCTGCTTTCACATTATTTGTAATAGCAAGAACCTGGAAACAACCTAGATGCCCCTCAACTGAAGAATGAATTAACAAACTGTGGAACATCTACACAATGGAGTACTACTCAGCAGTAAGAAACAATGATATTCTATAATTTGCAGGCAAATGGATGGATTTGGAGAATATCCTCTTGAGTGAGGTATCTCCAACCCAGAAACATAAGCAGGGGATGTACTTACTCATTAGTGGATTTTAAACAAAAAGCAAAGCATGTCCAAGCTGCAAACCACAACCACTGACCAGCTTGGGATCTGAAACACCTTGGACTGGCATCTTGGAGACATTCCCTCCAGTGGAACTCCTGACCTAATCTTGATGTTGGGGTGAGGAAAGTGGATCTGCCTGGAGTGGATGCTGAACTAAGCCACCTTGGGACCTTGAGACCTCCTGCCCTTGCTGCGGAGGAGGTAAGGAGATAGGGAGAAGAGAGAATGACTGGGAGGGGCAGGAGAGGGAAGGGAGTTTGAACAAGGGGCTACATGGTTTAAAAAATGAAAATTTATTCATAATAAATAAAAGGAAAAAGTAAAAGAGAAAACTCTAGCACTATCAGTACAGAAATATGCCTGATGTAATTTTGAGAATAAGATTTAGCGACTTTCAATGGGACAATGCTTCAGACATCATATAACTCTAGTAGGACACCACTATCATCCTTATCTGCAAAATTATGGCATCATCCTAGCTTATCTCTTTATTTATTCTTCAACTCTAACTAACCTATTCTCTGCCCAGTACTGGTTCTTATAAAGTTGGCCTAGGTATTGCATCTCTGCCCTACTTAAAAGCCTTTATTGTCTTCTTGTCTCATTCTTAGCATAAACCAATGTTCTCCCAAGGCTCATTATAAAAGGCAGCACAATCAATCTTTCCATACTCTCAAGTCAATAACTTCTTTTCCTTTTTATAGCATTCTACCTGTCAGTCACTGAGCCACATTGTCTTCCTGCTCAGACACCACACGCTGATAATGTCTTTGAAACTTGGTACAATTGTTTCCTTTTCCTGAAAACCTCACTCTAATTATTTCATTAATTTATTATTCTATTTGGTCTAATAACTTCTTTAAATTTTACAATATTAGGATCTCTACAAATGATGTATAAGAGAAATATGGATCTTCACATGCATTTCATCATTGGTCTTGTCTTTCCTAGCCTTGGCAGCATTTGCATCTCCAATAGAGAGAACAGTTATTCTTTTTCTGGTCAATGATACATGACAGTATTAATAGTAAAAATAGTAATATGATAGGAATAGTGAGTAAATATGCTCTAAAGATGCAAAGAAATAGATAAAAAGTTCTAAAATATTATAATAAGTATAATCTCCTGTGGAGTAATTTTTGTAAACTGTGAAGATTTGCCACTTAGATTGGTTTACTAAAAAGCTGATTGACTGGTAGCCAGGCAGAAAGTATAGTCAGGGCAACCAAATAAATGAAGCAGAAGAGAGTCTGGAGTCATCAGAGAAGCAGAGGGAAAGTAAGTAAATGCAGGCAGAAACAATAGAAAGGTACCAAGCCACATGTCAAAACAAAGGTAGGAAATATGAGTTAATTTAACTATAAGAGTTAATTATTAACAAGCCTGTGCTATTGGTTGAACAATTATTATTTATATTAAGTCTCTGTGTTTACTATTTGAAAGCAAATAGTAAACAAGGGGACAAAATTTTTCATCTTCAATAACTAAACTATAATTCAAATTTTGTGAATTAGATGAAAAAGAGTGATTTAAAATACTTAAATTTAGGGATTGGAAAATTATTTAGTTGGTAAAGTGTCTTGGGCAAATGAATGAACACTGGCATTTAGATTCCAGAATCTATACTAAAAGGTAGGTGTAATAGCACACATCTGTAACCTTGGCCCAGGAGGGACTGAGCAAGGGGGAGCATTAATTCCCGCCTCTTGACTGTGGATGCAATGTGAACTGTTACCTCAACCTCCTGCCACTGTAACTTGCCTGTTGTGATGCACTTCACTATGTAACTGCGAGTGAAAATAAACCATTGCTCCTTGAAGCATACTTCTTCTCAGGCACTTTGTTACTACATTGAGACTTACCTTTTCAATTTCTGTGCGTGTTGTTAAGGTGGATATCTTTTTAAAGCTGGTTTTGCAAAAAACGGCAATACAGTTTAAAACACAGTCTCAGTGGAATACTACAGTTTAGTGTAAATTTTTCCCTAAATAATTTTAGACTAGCAAAACATTTTATTTAATCTGAGCTACTCATGCCATCTATTTGATGTCATAAGTCTAGACACAGTCCCCCATTGACATGTCTGTGTGTGTGGGGGGGAATTGAAACATACATGTATGATAGATTCAGAAAATTGTGGCATATATGTTATTTTAAAGATTTTGAGTTAATAAAGCTTTAAATCTTTACACAATTATTAATTTCTATTCCATTTTATGTAATGCATCTTTAAAAGCAATTACTAATATTTAAAAACTTGGTAGGTACCTATTTTAGCGTGTGTATGTGTGTGTTTATGTATGTGTGTGTGCGTGTACACTTGTGTCTAGGTACACTTGCCTATATATGCACATGTAGAGGGTATATATCAACCCTGGTGTATTCTTCTCTTGCTCTTTAGCTAGTTAGTTATTGAGGCAGGGTCTCAAATTATTTGGAGACCTCATATTAGTTGCAATGGCTTGTTTTTTTTTGTTGCTTTTTTTTTTTTTTTTTTTTAAATCAAGTTCTAAGGATTCTTCTGCTTCAGGCCCTGCTTACTCATGTGCTTACTTTCTTTTTTTGTTTTTTTTTTTTTTTGGGTTTTTTTTTGGGTTTTTTTTTTTTTTTTTTTTTTTTTTTTTTTTTTTTTTTTTTTTTTTTTTTTTTTTTCTTTCCTTCTTTATTTTGTATTTATCAAAAAAAAGTAAAAAAAAAAATTAAAATGCGGAAGAGTTAACAATAACTACTTCAAAACTCATGTTACTTTAATTTCCCTATAAAAAGACTTGATGTCTTGGTTTGGTTACTGTACTGGCTAGTTTCATGTCAACTTACAGAAGTTAAAGTAACCTGAGTGAAAGGAACTTCAATTGTAAAAATATCCCATAATATCAGGCTGTAGACAAGCCTGTAGGGCATTTTTTTAATAAATGATTAGTGAGGATGGATCCAGTTCACTGTTGGTGATGTCATCCTTGGCTGCTATTTCATAGTTTACTAGTAGTTGGCTTCTTTTATCTTAACTTTAATGATATTGAAAACAAGGGCAGGTGACACAGAGTAAAAGCAGAGGGATTTCTTCTTCATTCTAAACTCTAAGTATGTCACAAAAAAAAATTTCCTTAAGAATAAGTAATACCGAGATAAATATCCAGTTGCAAAATATTATTGCTATAGTCCTGTTTTTAGTTTTTTTTCTCACAAATAGCTCTTATATTTGTTCACATTATGTAGATAGTGCCAGTGAGCTTTTTAATTAAAGTGACTATAAATGATATATAATAACATAGCAGTTGACACACTATCATTACATGATCATCATTGCTTCTCCAGAGAGTTTTACAATAGATGTTGAAATTTCCCAGGAACTCACTTTGTAACAATACACACAATCAAAATTAACTCAGATTAAAAGAGATCACCACAACAATTACAGCCTGTTGGGAGAAAGTAGACTTTTTTTTTTCTTCTGTGCAACTCAATTGTGATTTGCAGAGAACATTTGTTTGAAAACTTTACCAAAATTAGTTTAGTGTAGTAAAAAGTTTCTGGCCCAAATTTTCTGGCCTCGCCTTGAGGCTTGGACTCACTGGTAGCCCTGCTGTCACTTAGCTCCAAATAACCTTTCTGAACAAGCTTTCTGTGTGAAAGCATTTTTCATACAGAAGCTTACATTTATTTTATGCTGATTGCCCTATGGCACTATAGCTAAAAGTTAACTAACTCTTAACTTTTAAACTAACTCATGGTTATCCAAGTGGCTTAGTAACTTTTGTCAGACCAGTATTCAGGAATTGTTTCCTCTGCATCTGCTAGCATGTCTACCTGACTCTACCTCTTCCTAGAGTTTTTTTTAGTCTGGTAGTCCTGCCCATACTTCCTGTCTGCCTCTAGCCAATCAGAGTTTTATTAAGTCAGAAGGAGAGACAATAATTTACATTGTACCAGAACATAATCCCACAGCATTCCCCCCCATTTTTTTTATTACTTTTTAAAACATGAACCCTAAATCTAATTTTCTTTTTATAGTTTTTTTCACCATTATCTGCTCTTGTAATTAATACTGTAAACAAAGACAAACATACATAATTCATTTAGGGGGAAATGTGGGCATAATTCTCTAGGCTACTTTCTGCTGGGGGCATTGACAGTCCCATGATGACCCAAAGAAAAATTTAGAATTATGAACAAGAGTTTAGTGGAGTAGTCTGTAAGGCTGGGTAATCTCAGCCAGTCTCCTTGAAGTTGTTTTAGATACAGATCTCAGAGAAAACTATAACAGAGTTGCTGTAAAATGGGGGATCATTTGACCATCCATTTCCACTGGAAATTTTCAGGGTATCTTACTTGATCAAACCTTATTTTCTTATCCAGAAATAAATCCACAGCTTCTCATTTTCTGTGGAAATAAAATCTTCTGAAGTGGACTTTTAAAGTGATGGATGCTGGTGGAAGAAGCTCATTATTAGAGGTGCATTTTTAGAGTTTATAGCTTTGTCATACTTCCTGCTTTATTGGTCACTCTGTTCCCTTTCATTTGAGATTTTGTCTGAGCTTCCTTCTTTGATTTCATGTGTCCATGCTTCCCTTGCCATTAAGTTCTATCTCTCTGTCTCTCTCTCTGTCTCTCTCTGTCTGTCTGTCTCTCTCTCCTTCAACAAGAGTTCTCTGAACTATTTTAAATATATGCATAATTCTTGTAATATATTAAAATATTTATTAAAATAGGTTAAATTTGATGCCTACTCTTCTGACCTTCTTTTTGATCTTTTACTCTGTATAATATATGATACTGTACCACAAAGTTCATTTTCTGACAACTATACATTGTTCATTGAGGGATTTTCCCCATATTCACTTTCTTCCCTTTTGCTAGTCTCCTTTGTTTCCCTAGAAAGTTCAGTTTCTACTATTATATTCTACAAGCATTCTTGATTTTATATATCTACACAAAATAATCTTGTAACCACATATGGCTGAAAATATTAAATTAATTCTAAAACTAGCTTATATTCTTCTATGGTTATTTCTAGTCAGTTTTACCAATATTATTACAAATTACATTAGTTCATTCTAATTTATGGTTGATTAAAATCCTATAAATTTATGTATGTATAATAATTCTTCTATTCACTGTGAATATGTGTTACTCTCATTGGTTAATAAATAAGCTGATTTTCCTATAGCAAGGTACGATATAGTTAGGTGGGGCAATTAAACTGAGAATATTGGGATGAAGAGGAGTGGATAGAAGGAGTTCCAAGCCAATTGCAGGGGGAGCAGGAGATGAGTGTGCCATACTAGTAAAGACCACCACCACCCACCATATGGCATACTGTAAATAAGGGATATAGGTTAAGTTAAATTATAAAAATTAGCTAATAATAAGCTTGAGCTAAAGAGAATAACACGAGCATTGATATTACAAATAGAGTTCTTTGCTAGTAGCTGCATATCTATTGGACCCTGAGAGAAAGTACTTTTGGGCTGGTACCCAGAAGCTTTTATTAGTGTAGATGCTTAGTCTATATTTATATGACTGCAAATATATCTTCTACCTTTAACAGTTTATTTACTTTCAGAGCAAGAAAACCAGACACCAAAGAAAATGGATGGCCCAGGTGGTCCAGCATTTCAGAATGCCTTGTTATAGTATCCTCAGTATTTTTCACTCAATAGCTTCAAAGCTGCTGGATGAAATAATTCAGCCTCACAACATTCTCCATTCAGGACTTGACCATTATCCTGAATTTTCTCAGGGTCCCTCATTGATTACCAGCACCAATCAGTAAGTAGTAGTCTAGAGAACTATGCCCACAGTTCCAAAATATGTATTAGGGATGTTATTACCATTTAAGGGAGGTTGCTTCCTAGTTGTTATTGGTAATGGTCAGAAGAAAAGCTCAACAATGGTGATTAGATCCAAGAAATGTTTTCTTAGAAGAAAAAAGAGGGGAACTAGAAGTGATAGAAAAAAAGGACAGATTATTGAATCTATTTTTACCAAAAAAGCATCTACTAGTCTTAAATGTTTTACATAAGTATGGATTTTTATATATTAATACAAATTTAAAGTTAATTTGGTTATATATTTGTATGTTTCTATTCTTATTTAAAAAATTGTGCTTATACAGCTCATATTAAAAGGTAATATATATTTAAGAAATAGAGATGAATAGTCATCTATAAGAGTCCAACTTATAGTCATATCAGGTATGTTTTGAAGGTCCTACAAAGATATATTTAGATAGATAGATACATAGATAGATATATAGATACATAGATAGATTCATAGATACATAGACAGATAGATAGATGATAGGTAGACAAACAGTCTTCAAACAGTTCAAATATAGTTTGTGGCACTTAATATGTTTAAAAACATAAAGCTTTTCATAATAGTGACACATTTGCTCCTGGCAGCAATGGTCTACTTCAGAGAAAAGGATGTGCATCAAAACTACATGTGAAGTTTGCTTTTTATGGCTAAAGCTAGTCATCTGGGGGAAAAAAAATCCCTGTCATTGACTCAACTGCTGACAGTTAATATCCATACTGAAACAGCATAGCTGAAGAAAGGTGATTGCCAAACTTTGCCAAGATAATGTAAGACAGTCCTTTAAAATTCCCTGCTTCACAGGAAAGTCTGTCATATGTACTAGGCTTGGAGACTGGAGTTGGAAACCCTGACATTGCAGAGGAAGTTTGGGTGACTATCCAGGCAGCCTAATATCCTTATCATTGGGTAATATTTTCACTTTTCTGGGGTCTCTGATGGAGTTAATGACTAGATTGTTTCAGTTATAATTTTTCATAGTTATGATAGACATTATAAACTAAAATATTTTCTTTAATTCTGTCAAGTATAAATAAACCAGATATTGTAACTGTAATTCTTTTTTAATAACTTCTGTTATATATAGTTTTACCATATGAAAAACACTTTTTAATTAGACAAATGAGAAAATGCTGTGAAATAATCTTTTGTGCACTATGGATATTAATATGAGTATTATTCTTATTGGCTAATAGAAACTTGATTGGCCAATAGCTGGGCATAAAGATACTGAGTGTGAGAAAAGAAATAAAAGAATTCTGGGAAGAGAAAGATTGGAATCATTGGCAAACACAGAGAAACAAAATGAGAATGTATTGCCGGGAAATTGTACCAAGCCATGTGGTCACATAGATAATAATTATGTGTTAATTATTTAAGTGCACAAATTAGCTAGTAAGAATTATGTGGTATCAGACAAGCTCTATAATTCACATTCACCCTCTAAGTTGGTTATATGAGATAGCAGATAATCAGAACTCAATAATGGCTAAGTCTATCTCTCAAGTCTGGAGACCAGGATTTATAATATCAACAAATAAAGTAAACATCACATACAAAATTAATGAGATCCAAAGTCAACACCTTCTAATGAACTTATATACAGTTTGAAATGTACAGTAGCTATAATGAGAAAGGAAATTTGGAATGTGAAAAAGTATCACTCAGCCTATATCACTTCATTATTTTAAGAATACACATTCTTTCAAGATTAGTCACTATGTTTCCTTCTTCACATTTCTATTAAAAGTAGAATTTAACTTTTTTATTTATTTTTTATTATTATGAACAAAGAGGTCATACTTTCTATCCTGTATATCCTTATTCAAGGTCCTTTCCCCCTCTCAACACATCAGGTCATTCTCTCTTCTCCACAAGACTGAGTCAGGTGTTCCTCTAGGGGGAGGAGTAGGATCCAAGGGGTCAGTTCAAGATGTTTCTGATCCCAAGCTGTTCAGTGGTTGTGGTTTGCAGTTTGGGCATGCTTTGATTTTTCTTGTTTGTTTGTTTGTTTAGAGTCCACTAATGAGTAAGTACATCCCCTGCTTATCTTTCTGGGTTTGTGATACCTCTCTCAGGAGGATATTCTCCAAGTCCATCCATTTGCCTGTAAATTTTAGGATATCATTTTTCTTTACTACTGAGTAGTATTCCATTGTGTAGCTATACCACAGTTTGTTAATCCATTCTTCAGTTGAGGGACATCTAGGTTGTTTCCAGGTTCTTGCTATTACAAATAATGCTGCTATGAACATAGTTGAGCTAATGCCTTTGGAGTGTAACTGTGCATCTTTAGGGTATACACCCAGAAGTGGTATTGCTGAGTCCTTGCGGAGATTCATTCTCAATTTTCTGAAAAGCTGCCATATTGCATTCCAAAGTGGCTTACACTCCCACCAACAATGGAGGAGTGTTCCCCTTGCTCCACATCCTCTCCAGCATAGTCTGTCATCTGTGTGTTTTATCTTAGACAATCTAACAGGTGTCAGGTGGTATCTCAAAGTTGTTTTGATTTTCATTTCTCTGATGACTAAAGATGATGAGCAGTTTTTCAGGTGTGTTTCAGTCATTCGTAAGTCTTCTGCTGAGAATTCCCTTTTTAGATGTGAACCTCATTTTTTGATTGGGTTATTCAAGGTTTTGGGCTCTAGATTCTTGAGTTCTTCATATATCTTAGAGATCAGTCCTCTATCACTAGTAGGGTTGGTGAAAATCTTTTCCCATTCTGTAGGCTGTCGTTTTGTCCTATTGACAGTGTCCTTGGCTTTACAGAAGCTTCTTAGCTTAAGGAGATCCCACTTATTGATTGTTGATCTTAGTGTTTGTGCCACTGGTGTTATATTTAGGAAGTGGTTGCCTGTGTTAATTCATAGAAGTCTATTTCCCACTTTCTTTTCTATCAAGTTTAAAGTGACTGGGTTTATGTTGAGGTCTTTGATCCACTTGGATTTGAGTTTTGTGCAGGGTGACAGACTTGGATCTATTTGCATTTTTCTACACACTGCCATCCAACTATGCCAACACCATTTGTTAAATACACTATCTGTTTTCAATTGAATATTTTGGGCCTCTTTGTCGGAGATCAGGTGGTCATGGGTTTTTGGGTTAATGCTCAGATCCTCAGTTCTATTCCATTGATCCAGAAGTCTGTTTTTATGCCAGTACCAGGCTGTTTTTATTACTGTAGCTGTATAATATAACTTGAAGTCAGGGGTGGTGATACCTCCTGAGGTTCTTTTGTTGAGTAAAATTATTTTGACAATCATAGTTTTCCTGTTATTCCAAATGAAATTGAGTATTGTTCTTTCATGGTCCAAAAAATATTGTGTTGAGATTTTACATCCTATGACATTTTCCTTTTCCCACAATGCCAGATCCTCCCTTCATCTCTAGCCACCCAAATCTACACACTTTTTCTCCTCTCTCATTAAAACATAGTGAACTAAAAAAGAAATGGAATAGCACAAAAATGTAAAATAAACAAAAAAATTGTAAGAAATGCATCCATATATACACTTACAGGAGAGAGGGAGATTGACAGGGAGGGATGTAGAAGAAATACATAAAATATAAGCAAGGGAAACAAAATTCTCCAAAATCCTGCTGAGCTCTTTTGTGTTGGTCATCTTCTCAAGGGAATGGGTCTGCACTTAAGTGTGATTTGTACACCTTATAAGATCCAATTCAATTTTTTTTTTCTTTTTGTGTGGTTGTCAATTAAATTAGACCCATGCAGGGCCTATTCATGTTGCACATTCTCTGTAGGACCCTAAGTCTGTCAGACCAGCTATGGTCAGAGCCCCAGTTTCCTTTATGTCCTCCATCATCACTAGCTCTTATACTCTTCTCGATTCTTCTTATATACAATTCCTCAAGGCTGTCTATTTTGAATGATCTTTAGCTTCCTCCACTGTCAGAATCATAAGAATTAAGTCTTGTAAAGGTTTTCGATGAGAATGGTCCTTGCTTATGTCTGAAGTCCTGAATACCTTGTTAGGTTATTTTGTTTTTCTTATAGCAGAATAAATATTTTGTTATCTAATTCCAGAATATAGAACCAGGTACTTTGTTTATTAATAAATAACAGCCTACCCACAAAACCCTCAATCTACAATCTGTCCTACCAGGAGGATATGCTGAAGCACTGGTAGCACAGAAATTGTGGAAGTGACCAAGTGGATACCCATACCACAAAAGCAAGCCCATTCCCTATGCTTCCTGAATGGCTAGGAACCAGAGACTGGATATCCCAGATATCTAGGACAAAAACAAACATGAATGGCAAAAAAAATTAAAGAAGAGAGAGGAAGGACAGAGGAAATGAGAGATAGTTGGAGGGATAGAGGAAGGAAGGAAGGAAGAAAGAAAAAAGAAAGAAAGAGAGAGAGAAAAAAGAGAAAGAAAGGAAGGAGGAAAAGACACAAGAGAGAACAAAGAAAGTAAGAAAGAAAGAAGGAAAGAGTGGAAGAAAAAAAGAGAAAGAAATGATTCATTATACTATTCTACTAGAAACATAGATCAGTATATTCCTCGCAAAGCAGATGGGAACAAGTGTAGAAACCCACAACCAAATATTATTCAGAGAATCCAAATTGGGGGCTCTCCATTCAGAGATCAGGAACCATGAGGAAAAAAGGGAAGACATATTTTAGGAGTCAGAAGCGATGGAGGTCACAGGAAAACACATCAGGGAACACAAGGGCTCAGAGAGACTGAAGGTCAATCACAGGCCTTGCATAGCCCTGCTTGAGATTCTCTACTTATATGTTATGGCTGTTAGCTTGGTGTTTTTGTAGAATCCCAACAGTGGGATCCTGTGTGACTCTAACAGGCTGTTAGCTTGGTGTTTTTGTAGAATCCCAACAGTGGAATCCTGTGTGACTCTAACAGGCTGTTAGCTTGGTGTTTTTGTAGAATCCCAACAGTGGGATCAGTGTGAGTCTAACACTTCCCTGTTCTGGGACTGTTCTTTTCCTATTAGGTTGCCTTGTGCAGCCTTGATATGAAAGCATTGATCTTTTCTTACTGTATTGTGCTTGTCCTGTTTGGTTGTCCTCTCCTGGAAGCCTGCCTTTTCTGAAGAGGAAATGAAGGGAAGTTGATTTGGGGGAGAGGGGAGGTAGGTGGGAGGAGAAAAAAAGTAGAAACTGTGGTTGGAATGCACTATATGAGAAAAAAATCTATTTTCAATTTACAAAAATAAAAAAGCAAAGCAAAAACAAAAGACAAACAAAAAAGAACAGAAATGTGTTTTAAGGAAAGAAATGTGATTGGATAACTCACCGAAATATTCTATGTTGCTTTTGAAATTCAGTGTGAAACTTTATTATTGCCAGTTGATAATCTAAACTTTGACATTGTGATATATTTTTCTTATCCTATTATCCAATGAACTTTCATATGAAATATGAATAAATTATCTTTTAAAAAACAGGTTTACTCATTTGTAGGAGCATAATTGACATTTTTAAGTTGAACCTTGTATGAGGTTCAAGTAAGCAACAGATATTTCTTTACTCATTACAGAGAACAGTATTCCTGCAGGAAAAGGAAGCCCAGCAGTTCTGTGGAGGTCCATTGGTTTCCTATAAAACAAAAGACTCCAGAGTGATAGGTTTATTCATCCAAACTTGAATGCTTGGGTCATGTGTATTTATTAAAATGTAGAGATATACACAGATCAAATAAGGTCCTCCATGTAGTAAATTACTGCTTATCATTTTATATAACCAAATATTAGTAATTTAGTTGCACAGATTTTTAAACTAAACTCTGGCTGCACTAGTGATAGGTAACAGGGGTTCTTAGCAACCATCTCTAGTAAGGATCAGGTTGGCAGCTCTGAGTGACACACTGCCATTGGTGGCTGACTGTCAGGGTAATGAATGAATTCCCCATGCCTCTCCTTAATCCCTTGGTAATATTTTCCATTTTGTAAAATCAATTATTGATAGAGTGATAGCTCATCTAAACAAAATGCATAAATACAAATTTCATTTTCCTAGTGTTACTAACACTGTTTATTCCAACAGCATAAGTGGACATTATAAAACTCAAATCTGAACCAACAGAATTACTTATACATTATTCAAATGTTAAATCTAAGATCCTGGGAGCTGTACCTGCAACAAATGAATTCGAGTTTGCATTTGACAGAGCTTTCTTTCCATACTACCAAGGAAAGGATAGTTAGTCTTAGAATATAATTTAAAATAGCCACATTCAAATTCTGAAGCCAATTGATTAACTAGAGTGTCACTTATAACAAGTAGAAGCTGTTCCTGTTTGTTATTCAAATCAGTCATCAGAAAATGTTCTGAGACTCCTTCAGGTGTTCGTGTCTGCATTAAGAGTTAGCCCAAAGTTGTTGTTGCCATTTATTTTAATGATTACTGGGACTAAGCCAACATCCTATTTTGTAAAGCAGAATTCTGGTGCCATTATTCACACCTTAGGCAACAAAGACAATTGGTTTCTTGAGCCTTTCTCAGGTTGGACTTGAATAAAAATTATATTTTTATTTCTTTACAACATATTGTCTCCTGTTATAACCAATGTTCAGATTACACATTTCACTGACATTCACATCTCCTCTGATACTTTTCCAAAGTCTCACTGCATGTTGTATAATTTTTACAGTAATTATTAAGGATGTCATCCTGAAGTTTTATGCTAGACACTCTGCAAAGTTGGTGGCTGAAGACTGGGGTAGAGTAACTATGATTAAAGAGAAAGTTTTCATTGTAGGAGCTTAGTTAGTGGGAGTCACCTCATTGATCCTCACAAACTAATTTCAACATATAAAACTCTATGACACAGGACTGCTGACCACATATTTTACACGTAAAAAAATGCATGCCACCATAGATTAGTAATATCAAGTGATTGAAGAGGAAAAAGTTATCTCACCAAAAGGAGACAAAGCTTTTCTTCCTTAGAGATCAAATTATGTAAAACTTGGAATAAAAAGAAAATCATGAGGATTAGGTAATTATCCATCTAATTAGTTTTTCCATGCATAGTAATCATCAGTGAAACCATATACACAGCTCACAAAGAATGGATTCAGCAGTTTGTATTTATATATTTATGTACATTCACTCATACATATGTACACTTATCTATATACATATATGTAATAGTAATACACAAAGCAAAAGAGGCTGTCAATGTGAGAAGGGCAAATGAAGGATGTTCAAGAAAGAATATGGAAGGGGAGAGATAATGTAATTATTTTAATTACAATAATTTAACTTGAAAATAAAAAAGAAAACTGAAATAGTATTTTCTTATTAAAAATAAAACAAATTTATATAATTTAGTGAAACAAACATTTTACTAGTTTATGGTTATAAATTATTTCTCATGACATCTTATTTGCTTTTATGCTCAAAATCCATAATAGTTAGCACAGGAAATAATCATAGGAGGTTATTAAACATAGTAACTGTTTACTAGGAACTCAACATCCAAAGATATGAGTAAAGAATATCATCCCAATTGTTTTATGTAGAAAAGAAATAATATTTTGCACAGCTTGCCTTTATTTGCCATTAATTTTTTATTAATGTTAAATAAATGTCAACACAAATATAAAACAATGTGAGGTTATTGCAATAGTGCAAACTTTCTTATATCTATGGCTTTGAATGCAATATTTAAATGTAGAATTTTCCTAAAGTATAAAAATTCCAGTATATATGAATATAATACCCATCTCTATATATTTAAAAACAGGTTAATGCAATGCTTCATGAAAGGGAAATTACCTATACATACTCACTTATTAAATCTAATTAGGCAATTCACTCAAAATATTTTTAAAAATCTTAAAAATGTCAGTTTGTAAAGAGCAAAGGCCCTATTGTGAAAGATAACAATTCATTGAAATTGGAGAAGTTGAACTAATGCTTTGAGTGATCAAGAACCAAACTAGATATCCCAGGGTCCTAGGGTAAAGTCAAATAATACCTGTCTCAAAACAAATCAGTGATAAAATGACTCTTAATGATATCCTCTCAATTAATAGATCAATGCTTTGTTGGGCCATCACTAGAGAGGCCTCTTCCTCCAGTAGATGGAAACAAATACACAGACCCAAAGCTGGACAATGTACAGAGAATGAGAGACCCTGGAGCACTCAGCGCCAAATGGGATGCCTCACTAAAATACACAAAGCTCAAGGACCTCTGCAGAAGAGGAGGCTATAAGACTATAAGAGCCAGAAAGGACAAAGAACTCCAAGAAAACAAAGTCTTCTAAATAAACATGGTCAAACCTCACACCAACTCAAACAGACTAAAGCAGCATACACAGGGACTGCATGGGTCTGCACCAAGCCTGCTGTGCTTATATTATGTTTTCCAGCCTATTGTATTTATGGGATTCCTAACTGTGTGAATGGGTGGGTCTCTGACCTTTGTGCCTTCTCTTGAACTCTTTTCATTCTGATGGTTTGCCTTGTCTAACTTCAATGAGATAGTTTGTGTTTTATCTTATTATATTTTATTTTGTTACATTGTATTATCTCTTAGAAGCCTATTCTTGCCTGAAGAGAGACAGAAAGGACATGAATCTGAAAGAAAGGAGCTGAGGAGTAACTGGGAGAAGAAGAGGGACAGAAAATTGTAATCAGAATATATTACATGTGAAAAGAAACTGCCTTTCAATAAAAGAGGGAAAAGAAATATTTTTAAATAAAACAATTACAAAAAATACATGTGTAATTAAAAGGGCATAAATATGATAAAGAATTAATACTAAAAGCCAATAATTTTGGATTATTTTACTATATTATAGACTATATATATTTTATTGAAATTATTTTGACATATTTTATTTAAATTACATACTACCTCAAACGGGTAATGTGCCAAATTTATCTATTCTGCTTTATTTTGCAGCATTGCATTTATGGCTTGATGTTGTCTAGAAAAAGAATACTTTAACCACAAAAATCATAACCACTATGAATTGAAGCTATTTGTTTTCCAGTGAACTAGCAGTTAAAAATGTATATTTACATCAGACATTTATATAGTCATTTGTGTTGTCTCAGTGTCTACCATACTAGAAAGAAATATCAGTGCAGCTGACGTGTGAATAAACAGATGGAAAAAAAATACAACCTTATTAATGATGAAGTTGATTACATAAACTGCTTTTAGATCTGTAGCCTAATGTGCTTTCTAGTCCTTTGCTATGTAATTAGATAAATTTGCTACTGGTCACAAACCCAGCTGACATCTGTAAACTACACTTGAATGATCAGTCCTAGACACAGCCGCTCTGTGGAAAGATACAGCTAAAGACAGGAATAGAGAGTGCAGAGGCTAAGCCAGCCCAGCTTTGAAGAATGAATTAGGAATTAGCTTAAATTTGTTTGCTTGACAGAGAAATCTCAAACTAACAGTGGTCCACACCATAGGTATTTGCAGGTAACTTTTCCAGGAGCTCTCCTTGTGTATAATATGCTGTCTGGATGTTTTCAACAAGTACTTTAGGCTCCGAGGTGACTGAAGAAATGCATATCCACCTGCACTAAGTCAGAAAGAGGGAAAGAGAATGTGAGGAAAAAAGTGGAGGGAAGAAGGGAGGGAGGAAAAAAAGGAAACCAATCTGTTTCCCTAGAAGGAGAACCTCTAAACAACATGAGGTTCAGATATCATAAGCAAAAAGTATCAGCAGCCATAGTTCACTGAATTGAAAACTGATGAATATCAAGTTCTTAGTTTAGCACTTTCATATTCAAGACTACTTTTATATTCTGTTACCAAAAGTAAAGAGGAGGTTATATGATAATACTTTATCATATTAGGGAAAGGCCCAATTAATTGAATTGAGAAGAAAGGCTAGAAATTTCAGTCTATACATTAAAAGCACTTTAAGTCAGTATTCTATCAAACATTTGACTGATACTGATAAATCAAAGAGTATAAATCTCAGTCATAAGATATATTTGAGTATGCATTATAGTGTGAAACCATTCAAATCTAACACAGATAAAGAACTGTGAAAGCTAAGTAATTCTGGTCATTGTTTGCAACCAGTTCTTAGGGTTATCATTTAGGGAGAGAACTTAGATAATCCTAGAATTTATCTCACGTTACATAAAAACGACTTCAGTGTAATCTCAGTGACTGTGACCAGTTTGGAAAACAAATTAACAATAATACCAAGACAAAGCTACTATATACCCTAACAGGAAAAAGAAAAACAAAAACAAAAAAAAACACTTCAGTATAAAACCTGTTGGATTGTTCAAAACTTCACTTGTAGAATCATGACCTTCACTTTAAGAATAATTTATAATACATGAATAAAATGATCTGAAAGTACAGAATGGTTTGACTTAAAACCAATTTCAGAAGAAATCACTATTTTACTGCTTGTCTGCATCTCAGAAAATTCTGAAACACTGATGTCTGAATTAATAATATTTTCCTCTAAATTCCAGATTTTGCAAGGACATGGAAATTTTCATCATCAGTAATGTACTTTTTAATCCTTGATGAAATGCCTAAAATAAGTACTGTGTCATTATAAAGTAATTTCCAGTAGAGGAGAGTATTGAATGTGCCTTAATGTTCCTTGGTAATGTGACTTTGCAGTACTTTTGCAAGCATCAACACAGAGACACTTAACATTATGTGATTAACTTAGCATGTTTTAAACATTTCCAGGTTTATGGAACTAGCAATAAATCAGCATGTTTGTAGATGAGAGTGAGGAAGAATAATTTCCACGTAAAGAATAGAATTTTTAAGGTTGTCTAATACTGTGTCCTTGCTCTGAGATGTCTTTTGCATTGAACTTCAACATATGAATTGCTTTTAATCAGAGAAACTAAGCAAGATAATCAAATGCAAAGCAGCACAGACTTGTAGTCAATTTGTTCTAATGAGAACTGAACTTCTGCTTATGTGAGATAATTTTGTTCTCAAAGCTATAACTGACTATTAAGCCAAAGAAAAATCTAAGTAAATCTATAATAAATTCCTACAAAAAATACTTCCCTGCAACCTTTCTGTATTCTTATCTGTAAAAAGTCATCCTTTCACTAAAACTAAAGAACTCTCACATCTCATGCTTCATCAATACTCAGTCTGTGGAGAGGCCTTCAATTAATATCTGGGATAATGTTAGAAACATTAACAAAAACTCACTTCTCTAGATATGTCCATTTTTTTGAGCTTGCAAGGTTAAATAAGTCTAATTAAAGGTGGTGATGAATTTTTAATGATTTTTGCATGCATTCTTCTATCTTTAAGACATCGTTCAAAACACCTGAATGCTAACACTGGCTCCAGCCTAATTTTTAAGGTCATAATCCTTACAAAATAAAAGAGTGAATCAGCTCTTGAAAGAAAGGAAAACAAAACATGGAATGGAACGAGACACTTAATATTATGAGGAATGATTATGTTTCCTTGAACAGAAATGATAATGCTTTACCTGTTGAGGGTCATAGGCCGCTCGTTTAGGTTGCCTTTGTCCTGCTTTTGCATTTGGGTTTCAGAATAATTTTTTAAATAGGTGTGCTTGTAAAACAAAAGCATGCAAGATGACTTTTAAAAGCATAAGATATATATTATACTTTATTAAATTCTGATAATAGAAAAGACCAGATTTAACACCAAAATAAATAATGTGACCTGAAGTACAGAGCCAATCTTGAAGAGCTTTGTTGAATTAAAATTGCCATGTCCTTTACTTAGTTGATTCTCACTACAAAAAATAATAGTATACTTAGGCATCAAATTTAAACAGAATTCTCCAGTGTTTGGGATAATAATAATAATAATAATAATAATAATAAATAGAATTTGGTGATATTTGAAAGATAGAAGTCATATTATTTTTTTCTCAAGTCTTTGGGTTAAAGACTACATAGATATTGTTATAATCCTCCATAATCTTAGCTATGAACAGACAGGATACAAAACTTATATTTTTCAAGAAAGAACAACTATTGAAGTGGTTTCTTAAAAATTAACTATTGCCTATGACCTGGAAATCCAGAGTGTGTTTTTTACTTGATAATTGTTCTTGTTGTATGTAGTTCTGTTTATGTTAAGATTATTGTCTTTCCATCTCTCTGGACAACACATGTTAATAGCTCTCATTATTACAGTTTTTGCTTCTTAGGATAGAAACTTCCTTTTATTTCAGACAAAAAGTTAAAAAGTTGTGAGAATTCTGCCATTTGGCCCAATGACCAATTGGATGGAGTATTTTAGTCTTATAAAAACTGTCCTCTCTTAGGATATATGACATATTAGAAACTGTGAGAGCAAGGGTCATGTGATCTCTTCAGTGGTTGGAGCAGATGCAAGCTGAGGAGAAATGTGTCTTACAGTTTGGTTCCCATTGCCATTGGGCAGAATGGCAGGACAATGACAGCTGGATCAGCAGCAGTATCTACATTATTATGTATTGTGAGTATACTTTATAGATTTCATTTCTTAATAAACTTTACTTGGTCCCTTACTTCAGTGTCCCACATTAGGCATGTATGCAGCCATTGCTGTCTTTTCCTGGCTATGAATGCAATATGTTCAATTTGCTCAAGCTTTTGTTACTGTGAGTTTTCTGTTATGTCTGACTGTATCATGGAACTTTGAGCTAAAATAAATGCTCTCCCTTAAAAAAAAGATAGAAGTCAGATAATGTTAAAAAAAAAGTTTAGGTTTTTTTTCATTTTTTAGATACCAGAAAAGATTGCTTTCAAGCTTGGTTCATTGAAAACATATTAAAATATAATGAGGCACTGCTTGCTACTTATGCAAGGTAAAGAATAATATACCAGAAGTTGAGAATTTCGGTAATTTTTTTCATTAATTAAAAAAAAGTATTTCTAATAGACAAGAGTGGGTTTTTGTGATAGCATATGGTCTTTTGGATCCACATCCACCATGTCATTTTAGCCCTCTCACAAATCCTGTCTCTAGGAACTCCCAATGTATATTCAGGATGCAGAGTGAATATTGGATGAGTCGTGGCCAGTACTGATTAGCAATGTTAAGTTAATTAGATTTCTCCTCTTTCCCATTTTCCTAACCAGCTAACATGTATTCTATTCTTTTCTCTATTGTTCCCCCAATAACTTATCCAGAATTTTTTTTTAGCTAAAACTGTGAGAACTATATTGAATAGATAAGGGGAGAGAGGATATCCTTGTTTAGTTCCTGATTTTAGTGGGATTGCTTTGAAATTTTCTCCATTAAGTTTGATGTTGACTGTCATCTTCTTGTCAATCACATTTATTATATTGAGATATTTCCCTGTATTTCTGATATCTCTAGGGCTTTTATCATAAAAGAGTTTTGGATTTTGTCAAAGGCTTTTTCAGCATCTAAGGATATGATCAAGTGTTTTTTTTCCTTCAGTTTGTTTATATGATGGATGACATTTATGTTTTTTTTGTATGTGGACCCATCCCTGCATTTCTGGGATGAAGCCTACTTGATCATGAGGTAGATGATAATTTTTATATATTGTTGTATATGGTTTGTCAAAATTTTGTTGATAATTTTAGCATCAATATATCCTTTTTAGAGAAAAACAAAAATCAAACAAAAACAGTTAAGTGATTTCTTTATTGCTTTTAAGATAAATGAACTGCTTTCAATTTTTACGTAACCAATACCACAGATGATTTTTTTAGTGTTCTTTGTTTCATAAACATATGACTAACAAGATGTAAAAGTAATACCCTTTGCTCTTGATGTGCAAGTAATGTGTGAATTTTCAAGTCTAGGGAACAATTTCCATCTATCTCATTATGGTTTAGCATCTTAGCTTGAGACAAACAGGAGAAAACAATACAAATTTATATAAAGTATGCTTTATGTGACACCAAAACCCTCACAAATACATAAAGACTTTAAAGACAGTGGAAATTTAATACTTATATGCCATATTATACAAAGAGTAATAAATTTTGAAATCTAAGTAAATTATGTGGAAAAACCGTTAGAAGATGAGAATCATTTTAACAAGATCTATGTAGACTTCCAATGACAAGAATATATATACTTTCATGATAAAAGGTATACTTAGAAAGAAAATTTAAGCAATTACTATATAAAAAATATATTATGTAGCTCTGAGTAATTGCATTAAAAAATGTTCCTTTTTAATTGACTTAATTCAAAAGGACCAATACGTCCAAATGGCATATTTTATAGTAGCATGTTTTTAATATATATTCTATTTAGTTATAATCAAACAAAAACTATGATGACAAGGCAGTTTTATGCACAGGAAAAATAAATAATCCTGAGTGTAAAATAACAAAATAAATAAGGGAAATTTGTTACTTAACATTCTATTTATTTTGAAGGAAGTCTATTGAGGAATGGAAAGCATATGCAGGGACCATGGCCACAGAGTCTTGTTAGGAAAAGTCTTTAATGACCAGATCCAACTTGCTGGGGTCCCATATGTAGAAACATCTATCAGTGCTACCTCACTTGTGACTGAACTAGGTCTCTGATTCAGTCAATCTAGTATAGAATTACCCTGACTTTGGCATATCTCATACCTGCTGCTCTGAGGGTTTGCACCTTTAAGGCCCCCTACACATTGGGGAATGCAGGGTACATTGAGTTTTTTTGTTCTCAGGCAGACAACTATGAATTAGTATTCCTGTCAATATCATCAAAGACCTCTCATTTCTCCAGGCTGATTTGCTTTTATACCTACAGGACTTCTTCTGAGATAGCAGTCAACACAGACTCAGTAGGCAGTACTTTTGAGCCTATTCTCTGGACTCAAGTTTGAGGCTGAAGGCTCAGTATGGAAAGACCCATTGAATATGGGTTTCTCCTAAGATATGGTGTCCTCTACCTGGTTCCTGTTGCTATGTGATGATTTAGGAAGTAGTCATAGCACTTGGTTAGGGGTGATTGTGGCTGTAACAAGAGTAGAAGTTCTTAGACAAAATGACAGCTTGAGTTGCTCATTTGCCAGCCCTTTTCTCTACTCGCTGGCTATCCTCTGTTAGTCTTAAATATAAATGGAGCATGGAGTGAAGAGTAGGCTTGATTGACCTTTTCCTTGGGGTTAGTGACACAGAGAGATGTAAGATCTTCAGAGAAAAAGAAAGACCCCATTTCCTGAGAGATAGACAGAACTTGGGTTATACTTACTCCCTTAACTAGATCAATTCTTCTTTTTACTGTACATGCACACACACACACAACACACACACACACAAATAAAATGAACATGCTATTGTTTCATTCTATTTCCAATATAATAAAAAAATCTTATAAGGCATGTTTGTCAAAGCTAATGTCAGGAATTACACCATGACTAGAGGGAAGGGACAGAGAATGACTATCTCAATCCAGTGAATAAATAAACCCTTATAGCTTGGTGTAAGCCACTGAAACACCATGACTTTGTTCACCATTAGCCAAAGCTTAGAGCTGTAATACAAATAAGATTACTTAGGCAGGTCTTTTGGAAAGTTATCCAGAATATACTATCTTCCAAAAAAAAATTGTTTCCAAGTTGTTTTGAAGACTTCTTCAAAAATTAGGTTCCCTGCAGCCATCAAGTAAAGGACCACAGCTAATGTCCACATGCCTAAGAAACTTATGGAATTCCAAGTTGGTAAGGCCCACAATGACAGATAATTTTATTCCTAGACTTGTGGATAGTGAGGAGTCAAAGACAATGATCTTAATTTCTTTCTGACTGGACATTTCACTATGTTATCTAGTAGTAAGTCTTGGTTTAATATGCTATAAATATAGCAAACATCCATGTTAGAAGATGCCTAAAACCTTGATCTGAAAGTTAACATGCCCCATGTATTTGGTGTAATTACTATTTCCATCAGACTCCTCCTACAATTATTAATCCTACTGCATAGTAAAATTATATTAGAAGAACTCTCCAAGAGAAAATTCAAAAGACTTATTGGATGTTCAAAGACACAAATAAAAAATTGAATGGTATAATGAAGGCAATAGAGGATTTGAAAGAAGTATTTAAAATACAATAAAAAACTGTTCAAAAATACTGAAAATTAATGAAAATATTAATTTTAAGTAGATGAACACTGGAAAGTTTTAGCAATAGCATAGATCAAGGATAGGATTATAGTGTTAGGATTAAGTTATCTATTAACTTTGAAAAGAAACAATATCCAAGTGTTTTGCACAAGTCAGTATCTTTTTAGGGCACACAGAGTTTAGAGATTGGCAAAGCTGTGGAATTTTGTAATTAAGAAATATAAAGAGATAAAGATGAGAGGCAGAGGAAAAGAAACAGGAATAAGAGAAGAAGTATATTAAATTTGGCTGAAGTAAATGAAAAAAATGCTTTATATTAAGCTGGGTCAGGAAATATGAACCTGGGTCTTAACAGCAAATGAAACAATGTACAAACAAGAGAAAACTCATCATAAGCATGTACACTACTGAAGAAAGAGGCTAATAGAAAATGAAAGATAAAAATAATACCTACAGGAGAAATTGCTGGCATGTCTGTCATGAGTTTCAAGGTCAAGTTCAGATCCCTCTAGTTCCTTTAGGTTTGGGTAGAGGATAACATGGTGCTACTGTTCTCTGAAGCCTCCGTTTTCCTTGGTTATGGCTTGAGGAAAGTTTATAAATTCTTCCCTGGTAGTTTCCTTAGATTCTTGCACTTTGTGTTGTCTTTTCCTGGTCCTCAGGTCCAGGTTATGAGAGAAGTGCTGAGTGTAATTTGACTATTTTATTTATTTTTTCAGCATCCAGCAAATAATAAAAGTGGTTAGAAATGAGTTATAGCTGCACATTCTGAGGTATATGGTATTTAAAGAAGGACAAATAAAGTGATGTGGGAAAGAGAGAGTGACTGGAAGGGGAGGGCGGGGGAAGGGGGCTTAAACAAAGATATACATGAATAAAAATATGACTTTATTCATAATAAATAAAAAAAGTAAAAAAGGACAAAATCAAGAAATGGAAAAAGAACTCACAAATTGTCCTCTGACCAAGGCACACTTTCCATGGGCATTTTTACACATTCATGCATATGTACACTTGCAACACAAATGATTTATATAATGAAATAGTGAAGTAAACTTAAGTATTTGGTAAAGACATAATTCTCAAAATTAAGAACCCCCAACATGTCAATAATGAGAAAATAAGCCAATTTTAAAAACTGAGTAGAACTTTTTAAAAGAAATTTTATTAAAGATGAAGTATAATGGGTGCACAATAAAAACAATTCCAAAGAGCCATGATATATACCAAAGGACAAGAGATTGTCTCCTGATTCTGGTCATATTAATAATTTTCCTCTGAGTGCCATATGTGGAAAATACTTTGCTCATTATATACTTTCTATAGAGAAATATGCCAACTACATTTTAATAAAACTAATGACAAGTAGAATGCAGGGGATACATTAAGAAATTTGGTACAACTGTATTTTCCAAATCAATAATCATATAATTAGTAAAATTTTTAAAAGTTGTTCTAACTAGATGGATAAACATTCCTTTCCTACCATGCCTGAAGACCAACTTTAGCTACACTTTTGAGATCACATGATAGAAGTCAAGAATCAATTGCAGTTAATTGTGCTTGACATATAGAAAGGGTACAGGCTAGGATCACATGCGTCTGTGCTTTCACACACATATGCACATACACACACATATACAAAAAGCAAGAAATATTACATAGTTTTTCTTTTTTAATTTATAATTAATCTTACCCAGTCCTATCAAAATATCTCTTCCCTCCCGGGACCGGGTACTGTCTACAGAGCATGTCCAAGCACATCCTGGAGCAGGCAGAGATAAACTCTGCCAGTCACAGTCCCCCAAGCTGCTGCTGAGGGAATTTGCACAGCTATCCACCTCCAACTGAGTGATCAGATAAGGACTAGGGACCCTGAAGGACAGACTCAGACCCCGCCCAGAGGTGAGGAGGGGTCAGCAGGCCCCAGTGCCTGTATCCCTGCCAGGGAGAGGAGACTTGAGCTCCCATCGGTTGTGGTTCTGGTTCCGGGACTGGGTGCTGTCTGCAGAGCATGTCCCAGACCACTCTGGAGCAGGTTCAGGTAAACTCTGCTTGTCACTGTCCCCCAAGCTACTGTTGAGGGAATTTGCACTGCGGTCACCCCGCCTCCAATTGGTCAAACAGAGAAAGGTTGAAGACTTGAAATTCAGTCTCCTGCACAGTACAGAAGTAGTGATTGAGCAGACCTGTTCCTCAGAGGTCACAGGAGGCACACAAGTCCGAGTGCCACAACTGAACAGGAGCCACCTAACAGTGAACCACTAAAGCCATGGGCAGACGCCAGTGCAAAAACTCACATAATAATATAAAAAACAACAAGGTAACTCCAGAAGAAAGTGGCAATCCTACAAATACAAGATCTGAACTGAGCAATGAAGAGGAAACAGAAGGAAGCATCACCAAAAATTCCTTTTTGATGATCATTGAAGCTCTCAAAGAAGATATGAAAAATAGCCTTAAAGAAATAGAAGAAAATACAAACAAAAAATTGGAAGAGATGAACAAATCTATGAAAGAAACATGCCAGGAACTAAAAGCTGGAATAGAAGAAATAAAAAAGGCACAAAATGAGGCAAAGATGGAAATAGAAAACCTGAAGAAAAAAGCTGAAACCACAGATACAAGCATAACAAACAGAGTTCAAGAGATGGTAGATAGAATCTCTGAAGTGGAAGATTCAGTAGCTCAAATAGATATATCAGTCAAAGAAAATAGTAAAACTAAAAAAGCCATAACTCAAAATGTTCAAGATTTGGGACACCATGAAAAGACCTAATTTGAGAATAATGGGAATAGAAGAAGGAGAAGAATACCAGCTCAAAGGCACAGATAATGTTTTCAATAAAATCATAGAAGAAAACTTCCCTAACCTGAAGAAGGAAATGCCTATAAAGATACAAGAAGCTTACAGAACACCAAATAGATATGACCCCCAAAAAAAGTCAGCACGCCACATTATATTTAAGCCACAAAACATACAGAACAAAGAAAAAATTTTAAGAGCTGCAAAAGAAAAGGGACATATTACATATAAAGGCAGACCCATCAGAATAACACCTGACTATTCAATGGAAATGATGAAAGCTAGAAGGGCTTGGTCAGAAGTTATACAGAGGCTAAAACAGCATGGCTGCCAAACTAGAATACTATACCCTGCAAAATTATCAATCACCATAGATGGAGTAAACAAGATAGTTTATGATAAAGTCAGACTGAAAGAATATCTATCTACCAATCCAGCACTGAGAGAATATTAGAAGGAAAACTCCAACCTAAGGACCCCAGATACACCCACAGAATCACAATCAATAATTCCACAGAAGAATTATCCAGAGAAAGGAAACACAAACAAGTTACCACCAAAAACGGCAGGAAATATGAATCAATGGTCACTAATTTCCCTTAATATCAATGGACTCAACTGTCCTATAAGACACCACACACTAACAAGATCAATACAACAACAGAAGCCATCCTTCTGTTGCCTACAAGAAACACACCTCAAATGCAAGGACAGACACAGGCTTAGAATAAAGGGTTGGGAAAAGATTTTCCAGGCAAATGGTCCTAAGAAACAAGCGGGGGTTGCAATCCTAATGTCTAACAAAGTAGACTTTAAGCTAAGAGCAATAAAAAGGGACCAAGATGGCCACTACTTATTCATCACAGGAAAAAATGGTCAAGAGGAGATTTCAATCTTGAATATTTATGCCCCTAATATAAGGGCACCTACTTATGTAAAAGAAACACTGCTAAAGCTTGAATCTCACATCAATTCTTACATGTTGGGAGCTGCGGCACATGGCGCTGGATCCTGCCCTCCGCCCTCCTAATGGTGAATGCTTCTAGTAATAATTAAATATGTGCTGAATTGACTAGCTTGCTTCCATGTGCGTGGCCCTATGGTGAAAGCCCACGCGGCATTAGCTGAGTGAAGGACGTTGAGCTTAAAACTGGCTGCACGCGTTGGGACTGGGGCTACTGCTGCAAGAAAACGCTGTATTAATAAAGGACCTGGTCAATTACCATGGAAGAATCCTGGTGTTGTGTCTTTTCCTGCTGATCGGGATTTGGTGCGGCACAGCTGGTGGCCCAGATGGGGAAAAAAACTCCCCCATGGAGGATTCAGAACTGTGGTAAGCAGGGGGGCTGAGCTGGAAAAGTCTCACGGGGCACATAGTGAGACCTGCGTAAAGCAGGAGCTCTGCTTGTAGATAAAAGCGGAGAATCGAGGAGGCCACGGACGCGTGGCTATAACCTGATCGGGAATACTGGGGCTGTCTGAACTAGGATCAGGAACATATTCAGGGGACACCGGAAACTAGGGAATCCGGAAATGGGAGTTAATCAATCACATCCGATCATGATAGCCTTAAAGGAGTTGCTAAAGACCAACGGGGTAAAAATGAAATCACAGAATTTGCAGGCATTCTTTGACACTGTGGACCATTGTGCACCTTGGTTTTTAGTGAGTGGCTCTCTTACAGGAAGCTCCTGGGAGAAACTGGGCAGAGACCTTGCTCGCGCCCAGAAAGAGGGCAGTTATGCCTATCTGGTCGATGATTAGGGAATGCCTAGACAATCATGTAGGAGCAGCCGAGTTAGAGCGGGGAGCTGAGGAGTTAGAAAAGTTAAGAGAGGAACGGTCAGACAGAGAATCTCAGAGCCAGGAGCAAGGAGCATGCGGAGGAGGCAATCTTTTTCTGATATTGCCGTCTCTAAAGGAACTATGTCTCTCATCATCTGGTGACATGGAAGCAATTCAGAGTTGGAACAGAAACAGGAAGTCAGGCCTCCCCAGCGCATTAAGCTGAAAAGGCACAAAGAAAGAGCAAGAGAGCCATCTAGTGGAGAGGCGATACCATCAGCACCTTTGGCACCGCCGCCTTACGCTCTGCCATCCTGTGGAGCGTGTGCACAGGATTATAGTGGTGTCTGGGGCGAGGTGCAGAGGGAGCTGTGGCCACGCTTGACGCTGGCTTTCCCAGTATATGAGGACAATCAGCAGAATAGATATCATCAAATGCTAGACTTTAAAACAGCTAAATCTTTGGCTGAATCAGTGAGAACTTATAGGGTGACTGCATCATTCACGCTGGCGCAAGTTGAAGCATTGACAGCCTCAGCGATGGCCCCTGGTGACTGGACAAGCTTAGTTAAAGCATGCCTGAATCCGGGACAGTACCTCGACTGGAGGTCATTTATGACAGAATTTGCAGGACAGGAAGCAGCAGCAAACAGACGGGCTGGTAACGCAGCCTGGGATCAGGACATGCTGTTGGGAACAGGGAGGTTTTCTGATGTTCGCAATCAGACAGGCTACCCACTTCAGGTTTATGAGCAGGTTAACAAAATTGCTCTCAGAGCATGGAAATCGCTCCCTAATAGAGGGGAAGTGAGTGGGAACCTCACTAAAATTATTCAGGGAGCCACAGAGCCTTTTTCAGACTTTGTAGCCAGAATGATGGAAGCAGCAGGGAGGATGTTTGGAGATGCAGAAACTGCACTGCCCCTAGTTAAACAGCTTATCTATGAACAGTGCAATAAAGAATGTCACGCTGTCATAACTCCTTATAGGCACTGGGACATAGAAGTATGGATGAAATGCTGCCGAGAGCTAGGGGGCCCCTGTCTAATGCGGGGCTTGCTGCAGCAGTGATGCAGCTCTCTAGAGCTAAGAGAGGAGGAGACAAAGCATTAGGGGCATGCTTCTCCTGTGGTAAGTTTGGTCACATGAAACGGGACTGCCTCCTGAGAACAGGGCAGGGCACCTCTGCTGCTATTAATTCTAACCAAAGCCGACCCATGCCAGGGCTATGTCCTAGATGCAAGAAAGGGCGCCACTGGGCTAATGAGTGCAGGTCAGTGAAGGATGCCAATGGTCAACCATTACCTGAGTCACATCCTAGTCAGCCAAAAAACAGGAGATGGGGCCCCCGCACCCAGGGCCCTCAAATATATGGGGCAATCGAACAGAGCAATCACCAGGTACCTGTCAACAAGAGGCCATTGTTCGATCCACCACACGGCCAAGGAGAGCCACTACAGGTGCAGCAGGACTGGACCCCTGCACCACCACCTGACTCATATTAACCCCTCAGATGGGGGTGCAACTTATTGAGTCAGATTTTAGAGGGCCCCTACCACCTGATACTGTAGGACTTTTGTTAGGCAGATCTTCCTCTACTTTGAAAGGTTTGAAAGTGCATCCAGGTGTCGTGGACCCAGATTAAAATTATGGTAGAATCCCCAAAAGGAATTTTTCCAATATCACCAGGAGACAGAATAGCACAGCTGTTAGTATTGCCGAGTCTACATGGCAAGTTTCAGGCTAACAATAAAAAGAGAGGAGATCAGGGGTTTGGCTCTATGGGAATTGATATGGCCTGCTTGAGCCTGGACCTCGATGACAGACCCATAATGACCTTGACAGTAGATGGAAAAAGGATTACTGGGCTGCTAGACACCAGTGCTGACAAAAGTATTATTGCAAAAAAGGACTGGCCATCAGGGTGGCCAGTTCGAATCTCCAGTCAGACTTTGCAAGGGTTAGGGTATGCGCAAGCTCCTGCTGTAACTGCTAGAGAGCTACAATGGGTTAGTGAAGAAGGCCAGAGAGGAAAGATACAACCTTACACCTTAGAGCTTCCTATTACCCTGTGGGGAAGAGACATTTTAAAAGATCTAAAATTCAGACTTACAAATGAATACTCGCCTGAGGCTCAGACAATAATGAGAAACATGGGATATGTCCCCGGAATAGGAACAGGCAAATGCCTTCAAGGCATCACAGATCCCATAAAGGCCCACCCTAAGCATGACCATAATGGGCTGGGTTTTTCCTAAGGGCCACTGGGGATAGTATTCCCATAACTTGGAAGACTGAGGAGCCAGTATGGGTTCCTCAGTGGCCGTTAACTCAAGAAAAATTGCAGGCAGCCTCAGAACTAGTTGCAGAGCAGTTAGCACAAGCGCATATTAAATCATCCACCTCGCCTTGGAACACACCCATCTTTGTTATAAAAAAGAAATCAGGTAAATGGAGATTACTGCACGATTTGAGAGCCATCAATGCTCAAATGCAACTCATGGGGCCAGTACAGCATGGACTGCCATTGCTTACTACTCTACGTTCACATTGGCCCATTATTGTGTTAGATATTAAAGACTGCTTTTTCTCCATACCACTTTGCCCTCAGGATACAGAGAGATTTGCCTTCACGGTACCATCCTGCAATCATGAGCAGCCTGATCAGCAGTTTGAATGGGTAGTGCTGCCCCAAGGAATGGCTAATAGCCCAACAATGTGTCAAATGTTTGTTGAGAAAGCATTAGAAAAGGTTAGGAGAGAATTCCCTTTAGTAAGATGCCTCCACTATATGGATGATGTGCTGATTACAGCCAGGACTGAACAACTAGTGCAGGAAGCTTATGTTAGGATTCAAAAAACCTTGCAAGCTCATGGTCTATGCATTGCTCCAGAGAAAGTGCAACAACATCAGATAGTGAACTATTTGGGAGCAATAATTACTCCAACAGTCGTTAAGCCACAAAAAATAGAGATTAGGAAGGATGGCTTAAAGACTCTTAATGATTTTCAAAGACTGCTAGGAGATATTAATTGGATACGAGGTTATTTGAAATTGCCAAATTATGAACTTAAACCATTATATGACCTGTTGAAGGGGGATCCAGCCCTCGATTTACCTCGACAATTGAATCCAGAGGCCCATAAGGCGTTGCAAATAGTAGACCGTCATCTCTCTGAAGCAAAGTTAGTAAGAATAACAGAAGGCCCATTTCAATTATGTATATTGGATACTTACAGACAGCCTACTGGAGTATTGTGGCAGGATGGACCGCTGCTCTGGATTCACCCTAGGGTCTCGCCTAGCAAAAGTATAGAGCATTACCCCACAGCAGTTGCACTGCTTGCAGAATTGGGATTGCAACAGACTTTGCAATATTTTGGCCGCTATCCAACAACGATAGTAGTGCCTTTTACTGCAGAGCAAGTATCAGTGTTGTGTGCAGTCATAGATGAATGGGCAATTTTGAGATGCACCTTCCCAAGTAACATTGATAATCATCTCCCAGCTGACTCCCTCATGACCTTTTTCAAGCGCCACCCAGTAGTGTTTCCAAAAATTACCAGAGTTCAGCCAATTCCACAGGCATTGAATGTGTTCACAGATGGCTCCAAGACAGGTGTAGGTGCGTTCCTGATACAGGGTCAGCAGGTGCAATGCAGGCAGTTTGAACCTGGCACTCCACAAGTAATCGATTTACAAATTGTGATTGAGATGTTTAAGCAATGTCCTTTTCCCTTTAATTTACTTTCTGACTCTAATTATGTAGTGAATGCTTTGAAGATTCTTGAAGTGGCTGGACCGATAAAGGCCTCCAGCACCGTGGCAGCTCTATTCGAGCAGCTTCGAAAGCTTATAATAGGACGTGATTGTCCATTTTATCCCTGCCATATTAGAGCACATACAGGCTTACCTGGACCTCTAGCTGAAGATAATGCTATAGTTGACCTTGCTACACGCCCAATGCATATGTTTCTTGTTCAGCCTATTCAGATGGCAAAATGCTTTCATGAACAGTTTCATGTTAATGCAAAAACCCTGCAGAACAAATTTAAGCTTTCTAGAATGGAGGCCAGACAAATTGTGCTTGACTATAGCAGTTGCACGCAGTTTCGCCCTCAACCCTCTTTTGGAGTTAACCTGAGGGGCATATTGCCTTTAAAGGTATGGCAGATGGATGTTACTCATTTTGCTGAATTTGGGACACTTAAATATGTTCATGTTTCTGTAGATACCTGCTCTGGCATTATATATGCCTCCGCCATGTCAAGTGAAAAGGGGTGCCCATTGCCTGGAAGCCTGGGCAGCTTGGGGAAAGCCTCAACAATTAAAGACTGATAATGGACTTGCGTATGCAGGGCACCAGTTTGCCAGCTTTTGCAAACAGATGGAAGTTCAGTTGAACCATGGGCTGCCTTATAATCTGCAAGGACAGGGCATTGTGGAAAGGGCCCATCGGATACTCAAAGAATGTTTATTAAAACAAAAAGGGGGAATAGGCCACGGCTGCACCCCTAAAGAGAGACTTTCCCTTGCTCTTTTTACCTTAAATTTTTTAAAATTTGGATTGTCAAGGCCATTCAGCAGCTGATAGAGATCTAGCTCCCTGAGAAGGAGAACAAGGCAGAGTAAAATGGAAGGACATTCTCACAGGCATATGGCATGAACCAGACCCAGTTTTGGTCTGGGCGAAAGGATCTGTTTGTGTGTTCCCACAGGATCGCCAAGACCCCATTTGGGTTCCAGAGCGTCTGGTAAGAAGAGTGCAGGTCCAAGAGGAACAAGATGTTGCCGGCAATGCAGTACATGATAAAGATGATGCTGATTCTTCAGACTCTACACTGAGGAATGGTGGACCTGAGATGGGGAATCCTATCGGTATTTCCGAGACCTATGCCAGTCCGCCATGATGCTAGAGTGTTCCCCCAATTGTTTAGTGCCAATAGAAGCTTTGGAATTCCCTATTTACCCTTGGATAGTGAGACGGCCTCGATAGCTGAAAATAGATCTTTTTATATAGAAGGAAGTTTGTGTTTTCAGATAGTGAAAAATAGGTCAAGTCTTTCCCCATGCATCTTGCTGTATAATCAAGCTGCAGGATGGTTTGACTTGCCTAAAAATTCTGGTGGACCTTGCCGCACTGTTAAGGCCACCTGGCTCTCCGAGATACAGATACATCCCCCTCAACTGGAATGGGCTTCTTATTGGCAGGGAATAAATTGGGGAGTATTCTGGCCATGGACTGGATGTCAGTCCCATGCTGTGGTTTGGGCTGACAGAGCAGAATATTTTTCATTTTCTCCAGGAATCTCCACGGCATTTAATGCAACTAATGTGGGTCAGAATTATACTAATCAAAATCCCTCTCAAGCTTATGTTTAAAATCCCTTTGATAACTGGCTACTATGTGGACTTAATGGTAGCTGTTTGAATGCAGAACCCCTGGCCATGATCGTTGGAGGAGCTCACAGGGTTAGTAAGTATACATGGAGTACCTCCCAACCCTGGGGTAGCTGGGATGCAAAAGGCTCGAGTAGCCCTACCCTGGGTTCCAAGGTGCCCTGTAAGGGCCAGGGGGCCAAGTCGTTGAGAAATTTTAGTATTGAGTCTACCCTGATGTGTGTTTTCCTTCCTTTTATATTTGTGGTGAGTAAATTGGAACCCAAGCAATGTTCTAATAATACTTGTGCTTATGCCCAATGTTGGGATGCTACCAAATTTACATATGCCATAATCACCCGCTTGCCCCTTTGGGTACCTGTGCCTGTTGATGCACCAAATGCTATGACTCATTTTAGACCTAAGAGAGATTTTGGAATTATCACGGCTGTTGTGACAGCCATTTCCCTGGCGGTGGTGGGGGCTGCCGCTGCTGCTGTAACAATGAGCTGTACTGTGCAAACTGCCCAAGCGCTTAATGAGCTTTCTTTCAAGCGATGCTGCTCAAGCATTGGACGTACAGCAAGGCATTAATGCCCAAATAAAAGGAGGCCTCATGGTAGTGAACCAGAAGATTGATTTGGTCCAAGAACAGATTGATGTTCTTTGGCAACTTGTACAGCTTGGGTGTGAATGGAAATTTTCAGGACTATGTGTGACTAGTATCCAGTATGAGGACTTCACCCATGCAGCAGATTTGTCTAAACAACTATCCAGTTATCTTATAGGTAATTGGACCAGAGAGTTCGAGATGCTGATGGAGGACCTAAGAACGGCCATTATGGTGATAAACTCCACGGGGATGGATGCCGGACTAGCTGAAGGGCTGACTTCGTGGTTCGCTGCCACCATGGATCATCTAAAAGAGTGGGCGGGAATAGGTGCAGCCAGTGGACTCATGGCTCTAACACTCCTGCTATGCCTGTGGTGCATTTGCCGTCTTAGGGTTTCACAAAGACGGAACACGGCAATGTTGATTCAAGCTTTCTCAGCCTTAGAAGCTGGCCAATCTCCTCAAGTGTGGCTTGCCACCTTGAGAACTAAATGATTAGCTCCCTACAGCAGAGAAGCAGGTTGTGACACTAAGTCATGCAGTCAAACTACCTAGCCATGTTTTTAGGAGTTTGAGAGGAGCACGTCCATTTGCATGTGGGTATTTCCCTAAACCTCCCACCTCTGCAAAAACTAGGGTATGGACAGGTTCTGGGATGTTTAGGGGGACGCCTCAACGATACTCTTAGGATTATGTTCCAATTGCACAGTAGAGAATGGAACACTGCCCTACCTGTGTCTTATTAAAACAAAAAGGGGGAGCTGTTGGGAGCTGCCGCACCTTAAAGATGGCGCTGGCTCCTGCCCCCGCCCTCCTAATGGCGAATGCTTCTAGTAATAATTAACTATGTGCTGAATTGACTAGCTTGCTTTCGTGTGCGTGGCCCTTTGGTGAAAGCCCACGCGGCATTAGCTGAGTAAAGGACTTTGAGCTTAAAACTAGCTGCACGTGTTGGGACTGGGGCTAATACTGCAAGAAAATACTGTATTAATAAAGGACCTGGTCAATTACCAGGGAAGAATCCTGGTGCTGTGTCTTTTCCTGCTGGTCGAGATTTGGCGCTGCACACTTACACCCTAATAGTGGGAGACTTCAATACCCCACTTTCAACCCTGGATAGATCAACCAGACAGAGACTCAACAGAGAAATAAGGAGTCTAAAAGAGGTTATGATGCAAATGAATTTCATAGTTATCTACAGAAGCTTCCACCCAAATGCAAAGGAATATACATATTTCTCAGCTCCTCATGGAACTTTCTCCAAAATTGACCACATAATTGATCATAAAGCGAATATCAACAGATACAAAAAAATGGAAATAATCCCTTGTAACATATTGGACCACCAGGGCCTAAAGTTAGAGTTCAACAACATCAAAACCCCAAAAAACCCTACCAAATCATGGAAAATAAACATCCCTCAGCTGAACCATCTCTGGGTCAAGGAAGAAATTAAGAAAGAAATCAAAGTCTTCCTAGAATTTAATGAAAATGAATCCACAACGTATCCAAATTTGTGGGACACAATGAATGCAATGTTAAGAGGAAAATTCATTGCACTAGATGTCTATATGAAAAACCTAGAGAAATCCGACACTAGAGTCCTAACAGCTCAGCTGAAAGCCTTAGAACAATTAGAATCAAACTCACCTAGAAGGAGTAGATGACAGGAAATAATCAAACTTAGAGTGGAAATCAATACAATTGAAACAAAAAGAACAATACAAAGAATCAATGAATCTAAGAGTTGGTTCTTTGAGAGAGTTAACAAGATAGATTAGCCCTTAGCCAAACTAATCAAACAACAGAGAGAGAGTGTTCAAATCAACAAAATCTGAAATGAAAAGAGGAACATAACAACAGACCCCCAGGAAATACAAAGAATTATCAGATCAATTTTGAAAATTTGTATTCCACAAAAAAGGAAAACCTAGAAGAAATGGACAGCTTTCTGGACAGGTACCACCTACCAAAATTAAATGAAGATCAGATTAATTACCTAAACAGGCCTATAGCCCTTAAGGAAATTGAAGCTGTCATTAAAAACCTCCCCAAAAATGAAAGCCCTGGTCCAGATGGTTTCAGTGCCAAATTCTACCAGACATTCAAAGAAGGAAAACTACTGTTACCACTCAAACTATTTCACACAGTAGAAACTGAAGGAATATGGACAAATTCCTTTTATGAGGCCACAATCACCCTAATACCCAAGCCACTCAAAGACACAACAAAGAAGGAGAATTACAGACCAATTTCCCTCATGAATATTGATGCGAAAATTCTCAACAAAATTTTGGCAAACCATATACAACAATGCATAAAAGATGTCATCCACCATGACCAAGTAGGCTTCATCCCAGAAATGCAGGGCTGTCTTAACATACGAAAAACTGTAAATGTTATCCATCATATTAACAAACTAAAGGAACAAAACCACATGATCACATCCTTAGATGCGGAAAAAGCCTTTGACAAAATCCAACACTCCTTTATGATTAAAGCCCTGGAGAGATAAGGAATAAAGGGAGAATATCTAAATATAATTAAGGCGATTTACAAGAAGCCGACAGCCAGTATCAAACTTAATGGAGAAAAACTCAAAGCAATCTCACTAAAATCAGGAACTAGACAAGGATGTCCTCTCTCCCCTTATCTATTCAATATAGTTCTAGAGTTTTAGCTAAAGCAATAAGGGAATGAAAAGAGATTAAGGGCATACAAATTGGAAAAGAAGAAGTGAAGCTATCTCTATTTGCAGATGATATGATTATATACATAAGTGACCCACAAAATTCTTCCAAAGAACTGCTACAGCTGATAGACACCTTCAGCAATGTAGCAGGATACAAGAATAACTCAAAGAAATCAGTAGCCGTTCTATACACTAAAGATAGAAGAGCTGAAAAAGAAACAAGGGAAATATTACACTTTATAATAGCTGCAAATAATATTAAATCCCTTGGAGTAACTATAACCAAAGAAGAAACAAACCTATTTGACAAAAATTTTAAATCACTGAAGAAGGAATTTGAAGAGGATATCAGAAAATGGAAAGCTCTCCCATGTTCCTGGATAGGTAGGATCAACATAGTAAAAGTGGCAATTCTACCAAAGGCAATCTACAGATTCAATGCACTGCCCATCAAAATCCCAACACAATATTTCTTGGACCTTGAAAGAACAATAATCAATTTCATTTGGAATAACAGGAAAGCCAGGATTGCCAAAACAATTTTACTCAACAAAAGAACCCCAGGAGGTATCACCATCCCTGACTTCAAGCTATACTATAGAGCTACAGTAATAAAAACAGCCTGGTACTGGCATAAAAACAGACTTGTGGACCAATGGAATAGAATTGAAGATCCAGACATTAACCCAAAAATCTATGAACACCTGATCTTTGACAAAGAGGCCCAAAACATTCAATGGAAAAAAAGATAGTATATTTAACAAATGATGTTGGCATGGCTGGATGGTAGTGTGTAGAAAATTCCAAATAGATCCGAGCCTGTCACCCTGCACAAAACTCAAATCCAAGTGGATCAAAGACCTCAACATAAACCCAGCCACTTTAAACTTGATAGAAAAGAAAGTGGGAAATACGCTTCTACGAATTGACACAGGCGACCACTTCCTAAATATAACACCAGTGGCACAGACACTATGACCAACAATCAATAAGTGGGATCTCCTGTAGCTAAGAAGCTTCTGTAAAGCCAAGGACATTGTCAATAGGACAAAACAACCGCCTACAGCATGAGAAAAGATTTTCACCAACCCAACAATTGATAGAGGACTGATCTCTAAGGTATATAAAGAGCTCAAGAATCTAGAGCCCAAAACCTTGAATAACCCAATCAAAAAATGGGGTTCAGACCTAAAAAGGGAATTCTCAGCAGAGAAATTACGAATGGCTGAAAGGCACCTGAAAAAGTGCTCATCATCTTTAGCCATCAGAGAAATGCAAATCAAAACACCTTTGAGATACCACCTAACACCTGTTAGATTGGCTAAGATAAAAGGCACAGATGACAACCTATGTTGGAGAGGATGTGGAACAAGGGGAACACTCCTCCATTGTTGGTGGGAGTGTAAGCTTGTGCAACCACTTTGGAATGCAATATGGAGGTTTCTCAGAAAATTGAGAATCAATTTCCCCAAGGACCCAGCAATACCACTTCTGGGTGTATACCCTAAAGATGCACATTCACACTCCAAAGATATTAGATCAACTATGTTCATAGTAGCATTATTTGTAATAGCAAGAACCTGGAAACAACCTACATGCCCCTCAACTGAAGAATGGATTAACAATCTGTGGTACATCTACACAATGGAAGACTACTCAGCAGTAAGAAAAAATGATATCCTAAAATTTGCAGGCAAATGGATCGATTTGGAGAATATCCTCCTGAGCGAGGCATCACAAACCTAGAAATATAAGCAGGGGATGTACTCACTCACTAGTGGTCTCTAAACAAACTAACAATAAAAAAGCCAAGCATGCCCAAGCTGCAAACAACAACCACTGAACAGCTTGGGATCAGAAACACTCTGGACTGACCCTTCGGATCCCACTCCACCTATAGGAACGCCTGACTCACTCTTTAGGGAGGGGGGACAAAACTGGATTTGCCAGGAGTGGAGACTGAACTAAGCATTATTGGATCATTGGATCAGTGGGACCATGGGACTGTGTGCATCCTGCCCGGGGAGGGAATGGGGAGTGTGGAGAAGAAAAAATGACCTGATGTGGTGGGAGGGGGAAGGGACCTTGAATGGGGATAATCAGGGATAGAAAAAAAAATCCAGAGGGAAAGCTGAACACAAAGTAACTTTATGTGTAGCAAATTATTTGCATTATCACCCTTGATAAGTCATGGTTATGATTTCTATTTTCTTTATAGTTATTGTTAACTTATCAGCATTTTAAATTCAATTTACTGTTTTTCTTGATAAATACAAAATAAAAAAAAATCTCTTCCCTCTCCTCCCTCTTTCTACATTTATGTATAGATACTGTGTAAATTTGACTTTATCATGAATATGTTGTTTTCTCCATCTATAGTGATTGCAAGTTTCACTAAGTATAAAAGTCGGGACTAGCATTGTGATCTCTTTAAGATGTACAGTCTTTAAGTTGTCTTGGGACATTGGGACCTTGGGACTTCCTGCCCATGCTGGAGAGGAGATAGGGAGATGTGGAGAAGAGAGAGTTACCTGAGAGGGTGTGAGGGGGAAGGGAACTGAATAAGGATATACACGGATAGAAAATGTGACTTTATTCATAATAAAAAAGAAAAAAAAAAAGATGTCTTCCCTGGTGCTTCTGGCTGTTTGAGATTTTGTTGAGAAGGTAGATATGATTCTAGGAGATCTGTCTTTAACTCTTACTTGGCCTTTTCCTGTCGAAGCTTTTATTATTGTTTCTTTATTCTGTATTTTTAATGTTTTGTTTATTATGTGGCATGAAGACCTTTGTATTCTGGTTCGATCTATTGGTGTTCTACACACTGTCTTTCTTAAGTTACAGATTTTTTCTATGATTTTGCTGCATATTTTTTCTGGGTCTTTTAGCTGAAATTTTTCTTCTTTCACCCCAAGTCTTCTTAGGTATTGTCTTTACACAGTGTCCTAGATTTACTGGATGTTTTGCATTAGGAATTTTTTAGACTTAACTGTTACTTTGAACAATATATCTGTTTCTTCTATTGTGTCTTCAGTGGCTAGGATTTGCTCTTCTATCTCGTGTATTCTGTTGGGTTAGGGTTAGATGCTGGCTTCTGTAGTTCCCGTTCACTTACCTAGACTTTCCATTTCCAGAATTCTCTTCATTTGTCCTTTTTTTTACATTCTATTTTCATGTCTTGAATAGTTTTCTTCATCTTTTTTCCCCTTGGGGTTTTTGCCATTCTTTGAGGTATTTACTTATTTTCTCCATTTTTTAGTACCTTCCTCAATTATTTTAAGGGATTTTTTTTTTATTTCCTCTTCAAGGACCTCTTTATTTTCATAAGTTGGGTTTCAGGTTATTTTCTTGTGCATCAGTTGCATTGGGATGTTCAAGTCTTGCTGTTATAGGATAGCTGGTTTCTACTGGTGACATATTGTCATTTTTTTTGTTGATTGCCTTCTTACACAGGTGACTATTCATCTGGGTTTGGGATGGTTATGCATTTAGGTGTTTATTCCTGAGTGTGTCTTAGCTGGATAGATGTTTTGTTCCTTGGGTTCTGTTTTCTCTCTGATGATTAGTGACTCTTCTGATCCAGTAGAGTAGAATCTCCTCTGCTGTTTTTGTAGCCTGAAAGACCTCTGGGGTTTTGAGTACTAACATTGCCTCTGTGGTTTTTCAGAACCTCTGTGGACTTTGGGACTCTGGGTACCTGCTTGGTCTCTGGGTTTCCTATTATGGAATGGCCTTCCGTAAATCAGAAGTTTCTGCAAAAATTGTAGGGTGTGATTTAGAGCTCAGGGGAAAAGGTGTATTTGTCTGCCAGTGGGCCAATTTTAGGGAGTATTGGCTTGCAGTGGGCAGTGTCTTACTTTAGGTCCCTAGAACCAATTTAGCCTCAAATAAAGCAGTAGTCTTCTGTAAAAGTTTTGAGCCAGAATATGAAACTCAGGAAGCAAGTGACTTAAGGGAATGCTGGAGGCACTGAGGTGGGTTATTATTCAATGGGAAATATCTTTCTTACTGGATCCCTGCTGCTGGCCTACTCTCCTGTGAAACAAAAGACTTCTGCTGACATTGTAGTGTGCAATCTGTTTTAGTTGGGCAGGCTGTGTTCCCTACAACCAGGCTGGCCTTTGGTAACCAGCTGGAGTTCTAAGTCAGAATAAAAATCTCATGAGAGATGTACAGATCAGCAGGCACAGATGTTCTTATAACTCTTATAATAAGATAAATACAAATAAATAACGATGTTTTCTGAAAAAAATTGCAACAGATGTTAGGATGTGAGTAAACTAACTATTCCAGTATCTATTTATTTTAATGAGTCAACTCAAGGTTTGATTTGAAACTATGTCTTTTTACCAATAATATTGAAAATATAAGGATAAAATTGCCTCTGAAGTAAAATGAACTTACTCATTTTATGAAGATTTTTTTTAATGAAGTAAAATGAATACTATAGCATAACTAATTTCACCCCTAACATAGGCTTCCTTTGACAATATGGACATTTATGTGGGCAACAGTAGATGTCTACAAAGAAGAAAAAGTTTCTAGATATTGACTGTGACAATACTGTCATAAGAACCCCGTGTTGAAAAGCACATCTGAGATTGGAGAGTGGAGTAGAACCATTGTTTTCTTTACAATTTAAGTCTAACATACAAACTTAATGTCAGAAAGCTGAAATTTATCTATCTGAAGATGACCCTTAAAATCAACCATGCTACTGACACATGTAATTCTCAAATACTGTAATATAGTAATCAAAATAAGCCAAATATTAGTAATAGTTGTTTTAGTAAATGTCACAGTGCAAACCCAAACTGTAAGTGTATAAAGACTAACATTACTATTTCCTGCAGAGCGTGAAACAATGTTTTACAACACTTTGTAGAAAAACTAAGACAATTCAGTACAAAAATGCTACAAATAACAAGGAATAGAGCATGTTCTTATCCCAAATGGGTCTGGGTGGGATTTTACAGAAGTCCCTGGATGAGCAGAATCAGTATCCTATTAGAAGGGCATCTCAGGAAATAAAAATGCCTGCAAAGGTTCATTTTCACAGAAAATCACTTTACTAGAGACAAATGAAATAGGAAAATATAAATATAGAACAAGTATGAATACATAACTTGGTTGCTAGTTTTAACTGATCAAGAGGTTATCAAGATATGAGGTCAAAGAATCTCTATACATCATAATCTCTGTCCCTATTTATTAAAATACCCTGACACTCCACTTAATTACACTGGTCAGCAACACTAATTTAAAAGAAATTGCAGTCTATAGGGAAAAATAGGATCATTTTGTTGTGGGAAAATATTCTTGACATTGTAATATGAAATATGAATTAGAAAATCTCTAAAAGTAAAAGCATGCTAAGGTTATGACAATATAGTCAGGTGTTAATTTCCCAATTTTTAACTATTTCAGAGGAAAATACTAATATACAGTAATTTTTAGATTTAATATTTATTTTTATTTTTAAATAAAAAGGACCAGTATCACTTATATAAATTTTAATTGAATAAGATAGAAAAATATAATTCATTAAACACAAGAGAAAGTAATATCCAGTTACTTCTTCTTTGTGTTGAAGTATATTTTTTAACTTATAAAACAAAGTCCTTTTTTTCCATGTATCTCCTTGCTCTCCCTCCATTCATCCTCCCTTCAATCTCCCAATCTGTTGTCAGCCTCCCTCCTCCCCATTCTTTCATCCCCTCAAAATGATTTTATTTTACAAATAAATAGATAAATAAAAGAAGCACTAGTAATCAGAAAAATTGAAATAAAATACTCATATATATATATATATATATATATAATTTTTTCTTACTGCTGAGTAGTACTCCAATGTGTAGATGTGCCACAGTTTGTTAATCCATTCTTCAATTGAGGGACATCTAGGTTGTTTCCAGGGTCTTGCTATTACAAATAATCCTGCTATGAACATAGCTGAGCTAATGCTTTTGGGGTGCGAATGTGCATGTTTAGGGTATATGCCTAGTAGTGATACTGCTGGATCTTTAGAGAGATTGATTCCCAGTTTTCTGAGAAACCACCATACTGCATTGCAGAGTGGTTGAACAAGTTTACAGTTCCACCAACCATGGAGGTTGCTCCACAACCTCTCCAGCATAGGCTATCATCTGTGTCTTTTGCCTTAGCCAATCTGACATGTGTAAGGTGATATCTCAAAGTTATTTTGATTTGCATTTCTCTGAGGGCTAAAGATGTTGAACACTTTTTCAAGTGCCTTTCAGACATTTGTAATTCTTCTGCTGAGAATTCCCATTTTAGTTCTGAATCCCATTTTTAGTTGAGTTACTTAGGTTTTGAGGCTCTAGTTTCTTGAGTTCTCTATGTATTTTAAAGAAAGATCCTCTGTCACTTGTAGGGTTGATGAAAATCTTTTTCCATTCTGTAGGCTGTCATTTTGTCTTATTGACTGTGTCCTTGACTTTACAAAAGCTTCTCTATTTCAGTAGGTCCCAGTTATTTTTTTGTTTTTCTTAGTATCTCTGCTACTGGTGTTATATTTAGGAAGTAGTCATCAGTGCCAATGCATTGGAGTGTTTTCCCACTTTCTTTTCTATCAAGTTCAGTGTGGTTGGGTTTATATTGAGGTCTTTAATCCACTTGAATCTGAGTTTTGTGCAGGGTGATAGACTTGGATCTATTTGCATTTTTCTCCACATTACCATTCAGCTGTGCCACCACCATTTGTTAAAGATACTATCTTTTTTCCATTGACATATTTTGGACCTCTTTGTCAAAGATCAGGTTTTTACAGGTTTTTGTGTTAATGTCAGAATCTTCAGTTTGATTCTATTGATTCACAAGTCTGTTTCTATGCCAGTACTAGGCTGTTTTCATTATTGTAGCTCTGTAGTATAACTTGAAGTCATGGATAGCGATGCTTCCTGAGTTTCTTTTGTTGAGCAAAATTGTTTTGGCAATCCTGGCTTACCTGTTATTCCAAATGAAACTGAGTATTGTTCTTTCAAGGTCTGTAAAAAATTGTGTTGGTATTTTGATTTGAAGTGTGTTGAATCTTTAGATTAGATTGCTTTTTGTAGAATTGCCATTTTTACTATGTTGATCCTACCTATCCAGGAACATGGGAGAGCTTTCCATTTTCTGATATCCTCTTCAATTTCTTTCTTCAGTGACTTAAAGTTTTTGTCAAAGAGATCTGTTTGTTTTTGCTGTAATTACCCCAACGTCCTTAATGCTATTTGCAGATATTAAGATTGATGTTGCCCCTATTTAATTTTTAACCCTTTTATCTTTAGTGGATAGGAGGGCTGCTATATTTCTTCTTATATCCTGCTACATTGCTGAAGGTGTTTATCAGCTGTAGAAGTTCTCCTATAGAATTTTGTGGGTCAGTTATTTATACAATCATATCATCTGAAATTAAAGATAATTTCACTTCTTTTCCAATTTGTATCTTCTTAATCTCCTTTCTTTTTGTTATTGCTTTAGCTAAAACTTTGAGACCTATATTGATAGATAAGGGGAGAGAAGACAGTCCTGTCTAGTTCCTGATTTTAGTGGTATTGCTTTGAGTATTTCTCCACTTAGTTTGATATTTTTGTTAGCTTCTTTAAATACCTTCATTATATTGAGATATTTCCCTCTATTCTTGATCTGTCAAGGAGTTTAATCATAAAGGAATGTTGGATTTTGTCAAAGGCTTCTTCAGCATCTAAGGATATGATCATGTGATTTTTTTTCCTTCCATTTGTTTATATGATGAATGACATTTGCAGTTTTCTGTATGTTGAACCATCCCTGCATTGCTGGGATGAAACCTACTTGATCATGATGAATGATATTTTCATATGTTGTTGTATACTGTTTGCCAGAATTTTGTTGAGAATTTTTACATCAATATTCATGAGGGTAATTGGTCTGTAATAGTCTTTGTTGCATCTTTGAGTGGCTTGTGTATTAGGGTAATTGTGGCCTCATATAAAGAATTTGACACTATTCTCTCAATTTTTACTGTGTGAAACAGTTTCAGGAGTATGGGTAGTAGTTCTTCTTTGACTTTCTGGTGGAATTCTGCACTGAAACCATCTGGACATGGGAGGCTTTTAATGAGAATTTCAATTACCTTTAGGGTTATAGGTCTACTAAGGTATTTTATCTGATCTGGATTTAATTTTGGTAAATTGTACCTGTCCAAAAAGCCATCCATGTTTTCTAGGTTTTCCATTTTGTGGAACATAGATTTTCAAAGGATGACCGGATGATTCTCTGGATTTCCTGGGGGTCTATTTTTATGTCACCCTTTTCATTTCTGAGTTTGTTGATTTAGATATTTTCTCCTCTGTTTTTGGTTAGTTTGGATAAGTGTTTATCTTGTTGACTTTCTCAAAGAACCAACTCTTTGTGTCATTGATTCATTGTATTGTTCTTTTTGTTTCAGTTGTATTGATTTCAGCTCTATGTTTAATTCCTGCCATCTACTCCCTCTAGATAAATTTGCTTCTAATTGTTCTAAGGTTTTTCAGATGGGCTGTTAGTTCTGTAGTGTGGGATTTCCCTAGATTTTTTGTATGGATATCTAGTGCTATGAATTTTCCTCTTAAGACTGCTTTCATAGTGTCACATAAGTTTGGGTACATTGTGGATTCATTTTCATTAAATTCTAGGAAGACTTTGATTTCTTTCTTAATTTTGTCTTTAACCCAGAGGTGTTTCCGCTGAGTGAAGTTTAGTTTCAATGACTTGATAGGCTTTCAGTGATTTTTGATTCTGTTGAACTCAAACTTGAAGACAAGGTGGTCTGAAAAAGGGATTATTTCCATTATTTTGTATCTATTGATATTTGCTTTATGACCAATTATGTGGTCAATTTTAGAGAAAGTTCCATGTGGTGCTGAGATATATGTATATTCCTTTGAGTTTGGGTGGAAGCTTTTGTAAATATCTATTAAATTTCTTTGCTTCACAACCTCTGTTAGTCTCCTTATTTCTTGGTTGAGTCTCTGTCTGGTTGACCTATCCAAGGGTGAAAGTTGGATATTAAAGTTCCCACTATTAGGGTGTGAGAAATAATGTGGGATTTAAGCTTTAGTTGTGTTTCTTTTACACTAGGTACTGTTATATTAGAGGCATAAATATTCAGGAATAATATCTCATCATGATCAATTTTTTCTGAGATGAATAAGTAATATCTATCCTGGTCTCTTTTAACTGATTTTAGTTTGATGTCTACTTTGGTAGATATTAGGATGGCAACATCAGCTTCTTTCTTAGGGCCATCTTGTAGGGAGCTGTGATCGAACCACAGCCTAAAATGGCACTGGCTTCTGCCCTCCGCTTTCCCCGATGGTGAGCGCTCCCTAGGGAAAAACTCCTTATTTGGTGTGAGGTGATCACGGGAGTGAGCATCCACATGCATGGCTCATTGGGCAGCATCCACGTGGCAGGGAGTGAGTGGATCACCGGAGAGCTTTTAAGCCAAGAGCCAGGGGGAAGGGGAGGGGGAAGGGAAGAAGAAAGAAGAGTGTGCACACTGAATAAAGGACCTGGTCAGTTGCTGCAGAAGAATCTCGTGTTGCATCTTCCTTGCCAGTGAGGTGAGTGCGACACCATCTAATTTGAAAATCTTTTCCCAACCCTTTACTCTGTGCCTGTGTATTCCTTTAAAGTTGAGGTGTGTTTTTTGTATGCTGCAGAAGGATGGGTTCTGGTTTTGTATCCATCCTGTTAGTGTGTGTCTTTTTATAAGTGAATTGAGTCCATTGACATTAAGGGATATTAGTGACCACTGATTGATACATCCTATTATTTTTGTGACATCTTGTATGTATTTCCTGTCTTTGGGCTTTTCTTCTGTGAGATTATCAATTCTTTGTGGTTTCATATGTGTATCTGGGATTCTTAGGTTGGAGTTTTCCTATAATGCTTTCTGAAGTGCCAGTTTTGTAGACAGGTATTGTTTAAGTCTGACTTTGTCATGAAATATCTCGTTTACTACATCTATAATTATTGATAGTTTTGCTGGATATAGTAGTCTAGGTTGGTAGCTATGCTCTTTTAGTGTCTGTATCACTTCTAACCAACACCTTATTGATTTCACTGTTTCCACTGAATAGTCAGGTATGATATTGATGGGTCTACCTTTATAGGTAAGTTGGCCCTTTTCTTTTGCAGCTCTTAAATTTTTTTCTTTGTTCTGTATGTTTTATGTCTTGATTATTATGTGGCAAGTGGATTTTTTGGGGGGATCAAATCTCTTTGGTGTTCTGTAAGCTTCTTGTACCTTTATAGGCATTTCCTTCTTTAGGTTGGGAAAGTTTTCTTCTATGATTTTATTGAAAACATTATCTGTGCCTTTGAGCTGATATTTTTCTCCTTCTTCTATTCCTATTATCCTCAGGTTAGGTCTTTTCATGGTATCCCAAATTTCCTGAACATTTTGGTTATGGCTTCTTTTGTTTTTAGTGTTTTCTTTGACTGATGTATCTATTTCTACTATGTAGTCTTCCACTACAGAAATTCTCCCTTCCATCTCTTAGATTCTGTTGGTTATGTTTGTATCTGTAGTTCCAGCTCTTTTCTTCAGATTTTCTATTTCCACCTTTGCCTCAGTTTGTAACTTTTTTATTCCTTCTATTTCAATTTTTAGTTTCTGTAATGTTTCTTTCATTTTTTTGGTTTACCTTTTCTTGGTTTCCTTTCAAGAATTTGTTCATCTCTTCTAGTTTTTTGTTTGTATTTTCTTCTATTTCTTTAAGGGAATTTTTAATATCCTTTTTTAGGCATCCATAATCTTCATAAAGTTGTTTTTGCTATTGTTTCCTTCTGTTTCCTCTTTATTGCTCTGTTCAGACCTTGGTGTTATAGAACCACCAGTTTCTTCTGGTGTTGCCTTGTTGTTCTATATACTGTTATATATATTCTTACATTGGCATAAGCTCATGGCTCGGTGGTTCACACTTAGTCAGCTCCTGGTCAGTTGTAGCTAGAGGGCTTGTGTGTCTCCTGTGTGCCTTGAGCAAAGGGTCTGTACCATTTCTGACTCTGCTCTAGTTACACGGGTCTAAGATTCAAAGGCATCAGTCACTCTCTGATGATGCAGTTCACCCTGGAGGCAGTGTCTGGCCATGGGAGAACACTTCTGTTAGGGGTCTCTGAGCAAGGCCCCAACTAGCTAAAGCCTAGACCTTGCCTGCTATCAAGAGTCTTAAATTAGAACCTTGGGTGTGACCCCTGCCCTGGAGAGGGGTTCTCCAAATGGACAGCCCCAGTACTAAAATCTACTCACCTCTGATTTTACTCTGGACATGGGTCTGAGTTTCAAAGGCATCAGTCCATCTCTTATAATGCAGTTCACCATCTCTTTCTAAATCTTAATGAAACCGTAATTTTTAATAATAACATGCCGTGAAACAAAAGAAACAAAATCTTCCCAGTCTATAAACCATATCCTCATGTACTTGGTCAACTAATATAATTCTATTACATAAAAGCAATTAACTAATTATGTAGTTTCAACAGTCACTCCAACAACATGTGACCTTCCCAATTCTGTTCTTGTAAAGAGGTTAAAATTTTGAATATTATTCCTTACTTATTTTCCCACAAAATACAGATAATATAGACTTGCATTTAAATTTCCTTGCTTAAGTTTCATATTTCCTTAGCCAAATTAATAAAAAAAGTACTCCTGTACGTACTGATGGATACTTTCGTGAGTTTGTTAAATTTGTAATAGAATATTTTTGCTGTCTCACTCAAACTCAAAATAATTGTACTTTCTACTCAGAAAATCAAGCAGCCAACTTTTATAGACATTTGTCACAAGAAGTTGTCTCCTAAGTCACCAGAGATCCTATTTCATACTTTGAGTAAATGTAATATCATAATATTATGAAGAAAAAAAAACTAAAATTTTGTGTCCGTGTTTTAAATTGTTCTGTATTCAATTAGAAAGGTTACTAAACTCCCCAAAGAAAGCAATTCTAATTTAGTAAAGATATTTTAATAAAACAGTTTCAAATAGTGACAACCCCTTGGTACTCAGAGTATGGCAGCCAGGCACTTGGGTAAAACCACAGGTAGGCTGGAAAAACAAGGCAGTCACAGCTAAGACTAACTTTTCTCTCAACTTTTGTTTAAAGTTATCCTCCTCATAGAAAACGAACTTTCCACAATAGATATCACAGTCACATTAGGAGTTTAGGGTGTATTCCAATGGTTCTCTGTTGAGGTCTGAGAACTGATTTTTCTAAGCTATTTGATACATAAAAAATAACAATACCAACATTTCAGTAATGTTTTCAGAGATAAGCTAAAATTGAAAAATAAAATGTAAAGAATGCTATGTAGCAGTATTTTATAGAAATAATTTTCTTCATGTCTGCTTAACTGTATAGAAATGTGGGTTGAATTCACATAAAAACTCAAACCATTGGCATTTGTTATGTCTACAAGTAAAACTAGACATTGCCATAAACACTTGGTGCCATAGTTTTAAATAAATATATTTTTATATTTTAAATATATACAAAAAGAGAAAAATGCAAATGGATATGACATTAAAAGCTGCACGTTATAATAAATATTGTGCTTCAAAAATCAAACCGTGATGACATATATTAACTAAGTTAATCTAAGTTAGGTTCCTTAAAGTCTTGAGTATCAGGTTTTCTCAAAACTAAATGAAGCATATTTTACTCTTTTAGAAAACAGGTTTCCACTTAAGACTGGCACAAAGCACCTCAGGAGCTCTCCAAATTTGTTAGTTTCTTGCCACATTATGAGTGTTAGCACTTTCTCATTTGAAAATGAATATCATATTAAAATTTTGAGGATACACATGAATTGTTTCAGAACAAGAAATTATATCAAAGGAGAAAAATTGAGAAGATTTAGAACCAGTAAGCTACAAAAAGACTGTGAAATAAAAAATACCTTAATAACTTTTTACAAATATTTTAGTTATGAGAGTTTCACAGATACATTTTCATTATATTCTAAACAAGAAAAAACAGGAGAAAATTCTATTAAAACTCTAAATTGGTTAGAATTTAAGTAGGTTTTTTTTTCAGAAAATGCAGTTAAAAACATGATGCCTTTTAAAAATATGACATCATTGTTAATAAAGTACCCAATCTTTTTAACTTAATGCAATTAATTCATGGCTCAGACAATTGTACATTTCATTGTACTTTTATCTGACTCTCATGTTTGAATGTATTCTGTGCAATAAGAAAGTAATTCCCTTTTATAGCTATTATTTCCATTTCAATGATGGAGAAAGTATCTTGGGTCATATTAACTCAGTTTATCACAAAACAAATTTTTATATCTAGATTTTGATTAAACATTTATATTATAGAAAATCTAGAAGGCTATTTCAACTCAAATGCCAACAGTCAACTTATTGATTCATCAGAGATCTGTGTAACTGGAAATATTTCCACAACAAATCATGAGAAGGTATATATAACAAGATACTATTCTTAGATAAATTTCAGATATGCTTCCATTTTATGTTTAACAGTACAAGACTATGGCTTTTTAAAATAGAAGCATTATTGAAATAAGTAGATTTTCTTCTTACAGATTACATATTTACCAAAGAAACATGTGCACTGTAAAATTGGTTATGAAATGTTGGTATTTCTTCTAGTTATCTGCACCTGTCAACTTCACACAATGGAGAGTCACGTGAGGTAGTCCCAACTGAGGCAGTGGTTCCTTCAGACTAGCCTGTGGGCATAACTATTGGTATTTTATTTAGTATTAATTGATACAAAGCTTGGTGGGTGGCTAGATGGTGGGTGAGTCTAGGAGTTACAGTGAAAGCTGGATCTGTTCAGGGCAATTGGTGAGAAATTTATAAAGAACTGAAAAAATTTTAAAAAATAGCTGGATGTGAACCTGAGAGGAAACCATTATGCAATTTTTCACCATGATTCATGATTGTTTTCTTGTCCTGATTTTCTCAGTGATGTACCATTCTATCTGAAAATGTCTAAGCCAAAAAATCCCTCTTTTGTAACTGTATTTGTTACGGTATTATAGAAAAAAACACAACTCAGATTGATTTTTCTATCTATACTTCTATATATCTATCATCTATCTAACTCTGTCTACAGACCTACCTATTATTTATATATTTACGTATCTGTCTGTTTTACAAAATGATCATATATTGGAAGAATTTACCTGCTATAGTCTAGTTAGTAAAAAAATGGTTAACTATGAAAGGAAAGTTCAGGAATAAAGTAGTTGTTCTGCTCAAAAAAATGATGTGTCAGCTTGTATTTAGGATATGCTAGAATTCCAAAGATGTGGCTCTAACACCAGTGAAGGTGCTGGCAAGGTAAGAGCAAGTAGCCAAAAAGCAAAAGTGTCCCTTTTCCATATCCTTATATAAGCTTCCATCAGAAGATGTGGCCTTGATTACATATGAGTTTTTTTTCCATCAAATGATCTAGATTAAAGGTGTGCCTATCCACAACTCAGAACTGAGCATTAAGGCCTATCTCATGCTAACTCAAAGCATCTGAATTAAAAGTCTTCTTATCTTATAGATTCAGATTAGAAGTTTATCTTCCTACTTCAAATTAACATAAAATCTCTCACAGATGTACTCACCATTTTGGGGTTTTAGCTCACTCCAAATGTACTCAAGTTGACTAGTAAGAATAGCCATTATGTTCCTTAAACTGGTTTTGGTAAGATGTTTTATCACAGCAATAGGAAAGCCAACTAGAACAGAATTTCTGTGGTGTTCCCAATAGCTCACACAGCCACAAAAATAAGATTATGAAGTTTCCATCCTTATGTGGGATAGTAGGTTGATATGTTATAGTCACCTTTATGTCAGCTAAAATATAAATGTGTTAATTCATTCTTATAGTTTTCAATATAATATATCTTGGTATGTCATTTGAATGTAAATCTTAAAAATCCTTCATTCGTAACCCTATGAGATTGATTTTAATTTTAAAAATATTTTTGGTTTTGGAAATGAATATAAAATTACATGCTAAGAATAATATTTCTGTCATATTTATTTGAGGAATAATGAAATGTCTTAATTTTTATATCATCTGTATTATCACATACAAAAATTATGATGGTAACCCTGAGTCCTATCATGGGTACAAAATTTGTAATTATTAGAAAATTGATATGTTGGATTAGATGTTTGATACTGAACAACAATAATTTTTGATAATTATGATAAATGTTGAAAAAAAACAAGTTTTAGGTTATATAGGAAAAGTAATTTATGACTGAGTTCAATGGGCTGAATATGAACTAAGAAATTCTCTCAGAGGTCAGCATCAGGAAAAGGGAAAAGTAGTGTTAAATTTAGTAGCTGTAGAAACTTGTTGCAACTGGCTAGCAATCTTCTCCTCCAAGGAAATTCTCAGGCAAGCATGACTTCTCAATGATCTGGGATGAGCTAAAATGTAAGGATTTATAATCTTTTCTATAAATCAACATATGTAGGTATGGCTTCATACAAAATAGTTCTTAGTTGAATTCTGTGAGGATGGATGGCAGCAGAAGGGGATGATAAATGTATAGATCTTTCAAATGTGGCAGCACAAAGCCTTTTTGGAAGGTTAATATGGTCTGAACTTCAAATCATTGGTGAGATATAACACTTGAGATAACCTGAAAAAAATGTGTCTAAAGAATACTGTTATTATTTGGTTTAGTAATTTGTTTAGTCATGGATAAGTAATAAAAGTTTGCTTGAATTTTATGTTTTTCTCTTAAAATAAGCCTCTTTGTTTAACAAGCTTCATAAGAGAAGATAGTTTAAAAAAAAAACTAAATGAGAGAAGGCTGTTCAGGGACCCTGAAACTTTTGTACCAAAAATATTCTGAATATTTTGCTTTTCTGTGTTTTAATGGACATCTAATGATTCATAGGTGGCTATTGACGAAGGAACTATCAGAAATACACTGTGTAATCATCTATTAATGATCTGTAACAGCATTTGTAATAGCCTTTGATACTACTTTCTGTTGCCAAATAAATTAGGTTGATGGTTCACAGTTATCAGATTTATATTGGTAATTATGCATTTCTTCTAGGTAGGTATGTAATGAATACAAGTCTCTTTCACAGCTTTCCTGTCAGGGTTAATGTTACCATTTTAACTTTCTGATGGAAGCTTAGGAAGCTTAAAATTAAAAAAGAAAAAAGTATCCACTGCACCTATCCAAGCCCTGTTTTGTAATCTCTGCTGTAACAGATCCCTGTATTCACTGTCTTAGTAAGCAGCTTATAAATGATTCACTCCAGGTAGCTACAAACACACTTTGGAGTTAAAATTTAGCTGTGTTTTTATACAAAGTCATGTAACAAGTATTTTCTACTTTCTATCTGGACATACACTAGTTTGAAATGAAAAAATATGAACATTTTTACGGTTTTAAAATACACTTTCTATATACTATATTCTAGTCAGAGTCTCCCCTCTTTCATCTCTTAGATCTTCTTTCTTTACTTCTCTACTTTTACAAACCTTGTCTCTCTCTTCAGAAAACAAACAAATAAAAGCACACAAACCAACAAATCAAAATAGGAAAAAAGAAAAAGAAAATGCATAAGAAACACACTCAAACACAAATGAAACCTATAAAATCACAAAATGAGAAACCATAATATCCGAGTATAAACCCAACAAAATTTTAAATAGTCCAAATGAAACAATACTACCCAAAATCTACAATAACATTATTGAGTTCATTTTATTTATCTTTATTTTATTTATTCTTTTATTTGTTCACTATCTGTGGCTGGGCATGGGACATGCTCTGAAGTGTTGTTAACATACCCATTGAGATTCCAGTAGAGAAAACCAATGGTTTTTTTTGCAAATGCTTTTTAAATGGAGGTAGTTTCCTGGATAGAGATGAGAGCTTATCTTCACTTTCTCCCCTCAGCACTGAGATGCCATCTTTCTTGAAACTCTGGAAGACTTGTGCATGTTTCCACAGTCTCTGTGAGTTCATATGTGTGTCAGTTCCCTTGTTCTGAAAAGGAACTGTTTTTTTTTAATCTATTCCATCTTTACTGGTTCTTACAAACTTTTTACCTCATCTTCTTCATAACTCCCTGATTCCTGAAAAGAAGAGGTTGAAAGCCAGTAGAGGTGCAAGTTCTGATTAGACATCAGCTCAACTTTTTCATGTGTACAATATTTCAAAATCAATAGATAAGAAACTACTACTAAGCAGTAGGAAAAAAATGACATACTAAAATTCACAGGCAAATTGATAAATCTGGAAAATGTTCTCCTGAGTGAGTACTCACAAACTCAGAAGGATAAGCAGGGGATATACTCATTGATTAGTGGACTTTAAGCAAAAACATTCTTATTTCATTGAAAAATGATGGGTGAATAAAGTGATTTAAAACACACACACAAACAAACAAACTAATAAACAAAAAAACTTCTGGTTTGACTGTAGAAGGGTTGTGTAACAGAAATTTTTGGTGGCCATAATGCATTCGTGGGCATTAGCTGTGACCTACTATGCTTTCTTCATCTGTAGCTGAGCCTGACAGGGTTGAAGAGCTTTTGATTTTATCTTTTATGTTTCATGTATTTTAGAGAAAAGAGAAGTTTTATTACTGTATTTTTTATCTTTCCTGAATGTTTTGCTTTTTTATATAAAGTTTGATATTGATTTTCAAAAAACAATAAAAAAGAAACGAGTACATCTCTGAGTCCTAATTTTTGTGAGGACAGCTATTCTGGAACAATACTGTTTTCACTTCAAAAAATATAACCAATCTTCATATAAGCCATATAAGAAATCATTTCTGTGATGCATTATATTAATCTGGATGCACTCTATATTACATTAACAGAGGTTCTGGTGGGTAGCTTAATGTGAATTGTAGACTTCTAAATAAAATCATTTAAATGCAAGTTAGCACTCTCATTAGAATATCCTCTAAATATATTAGCTGTTCTTGTGGGAAAGGCAAATTAAAATAAGCACATGTATTTCTTATCCAGGTTTAAATGCATTAGAAACATTTTTATGATTTAAAACTGATAAAGCAAATCAAGTGTAAAATTAGACAAAACATAAAACAAAATTAAAATATCAAATCAATGCCATCTTGTTGCTGACATTATTAACTATACTAATTAAATTGAGACATTACTAAAGCATATTACCAATATGAGTCTTTCAGAATATTTTACATTATGCTTGATACCATGGCTAGGATTAAGACAACTCACTAAATATTATTAATACATCAGGCCAATTGGCAAAATTTTAATATTCCATTTAAAAATATATATAACATCAAACTCTAATAATTGATATTACTATGTTTTAATAATTAAAATATTTTATATATCCAATTAAAATGTAAATTCAAGATAAATATAAACCTAATATTAAGAAAAGGTACTCTGCATGCTGGTGAGTGATCTTATGATTCCAAATAAATATTCTGTATGTCTTTTTCCAACAACAGAAGCATGTTAGATTTTTCAGCAAATAATACTTATATTACCAATAAGCATAATACTATCTATATACTTATGCATAGCATCATAAAACACTTTAAGTAACTAGGAAGCTATGAGAAAATATAGCCTTTCTCTGATCAATATTTTAAAATGTATACCAAATAAATTTAAGATATTTTAAAAATACATAAGCTAGGACAATAAATGTGAAGCTATACACTGCTCTAAATAGTTTTTTTTATATATATAATGACAATTAGGATGGTCATCAATTTGATCATAGGAAAAGGTCAGTTTATGGACCCTCTCTCCTATTGCTCAGACACTAGCTTGGTCATCGTTGTGAGTTCTTGGGTATTTTCCTAGCTCCATGTTTCTCAGTAACCCCACAATGGCTCCCTCTATCAAGGTATTTGGTTGTTCTCCCTCTCTATCACTTCCCTACCTCAACCAACCCAATCCCTCATGTTCTCTTTCTACTTCTCCTTACCTTCTCTCCCCTCTGGTCCTAATTTACATCTGAGATCTTTCTATTTCCCCTCCCCAGGGGGATTCATGGATGTCTCTCTTGGGTTCCTTCTTGTTACCTACCAGCTCAGGGGTAGTTGAATGCAGCCTGGTTATTTTTTGCTTTACATCCAAAATTCATTCATGAGTGAGCACATTCCATGTAGTCTTTCTTGATTTGAATTACCTTGCTCAGTCTTGATACTGGGGGGAGGGTTTGGCTTACTTCAGCTGGATATGTCAGACTGAATCGGCTCACCCTGGGAGTCCTTATCCTCTCTCAGGAATGGATAAGAGAATGGGGTGGGAAGAAGCTGGGGGATGACTGAAAAGAGGGTAAGGTAGGGGAACAGTGGTTAAAAAAAAACTTAAAAGATAGTTTTCAGTTGCCTCATAGAATGGTAGATATGACAAAGGACAAAAATTACTTTCTTCTGTATCAGTTTTATCATTAAAATGTCACTTATGTTGGAATCTCTTACATAGCTAACTCTAAAATAATTACATTCAAGACTTTTATCTGAGTCACCAACTACAGAACAGCAACTAGTATCCTGACATTAGAAACTAGCAATAAGAAAGATCAATTTAAAAACACATCAGGCTTTTACTCTCCCATCTTTACAGCACAATAAAAAGGACAAGAAACACATAATCACAGCCTCTAAGACATAGGAGGGTCATGCAGTCCAACTTTCATCTAAGTGATGGAATATCTAAGTATCCTAAAAAATGATCATCCATCTCCTCTTAAGTAAGCTCCATGGTATCAAGTGTTTGTGGAGACAGTTCCTTTATTGGGACATCTATTATTTTTAGAAATTTCTTCATTACTTGGAGTATAATTGTGCAAGACTATGGCTTCTAGTTCTAAACTCCAAAATAAAGCACAAGATATATCAACATCTGCTTTCAGGTTTAATAATGACTCTGTTTTATCTTCTCTGCCAGACTTCTATATTTTTAACGTGGCATAGAATCTTTAGCCCCTGAGGAATTTTCTCCAACACTATTATCTTTTCTATATCTTTCTGTGATTTGATTTGAATGAGCTATCTTTTGTCATCTGCATAATGTTAAAACTCACAAAACAACATATTTTATGTAAGTTGACTCTATGACTATAAATGTTTGTAATGCAGATATTCTCAGAATTATATGCATATGTACTTTCCTGATTTCACATGCTTTTCTATACGATTTGTACACAAATAAACAAATTTTGTAGGTGCTTTAAATACATGCCTATCCTCCAGAATGATAATTGCTATTGACACCAAAATGGACATTTTACATTTTAAACATAGTATTTGATATTCATTCCACCTCTTTATAATCTCTTAGTAAAGGGCCACTGACCTTCTTTGAATGGGCACACACAATATTCTCTCCACTGATTCTCCTTTTGCATTCATTGTTTCCTCTTCCTGAAAGGCCATTTCTTTCCCTCCAGGACTTATCCAGCTTAGTAGCTGAGACAATAAATAATATAACCCACCAAATGTAGTCACATTCTCATGAAATAGCCATTATTAACATTTAATAGTAAATAGAGTACTTTGTGGCTTCAGGCACCATGTTTGCATCATCCAACCTTACCACAGCCCCCATCATAGGTGATGCAGGAAGCAGAACCACTGAGGCTTAGCACTTCTCATCTACAGTTCTCTGTAGTAAAGAGGTTAATGTGGAATCTCAGTAACATTATGCAGTAGGTTGGCAACTTTCAACTGATGGCAGAAGTCTGATGTCAGATAATGTCCTATATAGGAAAGGTCCAAAACTACAGTGAGTTTTTTTACATGTGTTTCTTTTAGACAATGTTTATCTATGCTTTTAGTCTATATACTTGTCAAAAGTATTATTTTGATTCATTTGCCACAAGACAAAATGTTGAAGTATATTTTATATGTACTATTTTCCTAGTAATGAAACATGGAAGAAAATAACTGTATAATGTGATATACATATATAGTGTATAATGTGGGACAAATATGAATTAATAAAAATTAAAACATTGATACCTCTGTGAATTCAAATTAGTGTCAAGTTATTTTCTTTATTAAGTTAAAATACTAATATTAAATTAAAAATTAAGTTAAATAGTAATATCATTAATAACGTCTGTTTAAATGTTGTATAGTCTATATATTCAGGAAACTGTTTTCAAAACAACCTATTGCATAACTTTACAAAAATTCCAACAACAAATTTATCAGCATACTGTCATCAGAGCAATCATTAATGAAAAACAAACTTGAAACTGAAGATTTGCTTAATAACCCATGACTTCACAGAACAGAGTCATTAAACTATGTAAGATATCTCCTTTCTATCTCATTTTTATTTTATTTACCTCTTTTACAGGTTTCCTAGATAATAATTTTCCTTAAAAATTTCATATGATATAGTTTGGTCATATTTTTACTGTATCACTCAATTCTTCCCAACATCCCTGCCCACCCAACTTCATATTCTTTCTCCATTTTTTAAAATCAGAGAATTTGATTTATGCTGATCAAAAAATCTTGGATGTACCACTTGCCCTTGAGTGTGTCCCTTCTACTAAGGGTCACATACTTAGTAATAACAACTAGCCTTCTTTCTCCCAGATACTATCAAATGCCAATTGCTCCTCCAGGACAGGAGGGATTTAAGCCTCTTGTCATTTTGTATGGCTAGGATTGTCATTCAGGTTTGTGAATGCTTTCATAAACACTGAGTTCACCTATGCAAATAGGTTCATTTTTGTCCAGAAAATATTGTTTCCCTTAGTTAAGCACCACCTCTGGCTTTTAGAATCATTCTGTCTCCTCTTCCACAGTAATCCCTAAACGTTGTAGTGAGTAGTGTGATATTGACTTCCCAATTAGAGCTCAATCCAGTTGTGAGTCTCTGTCAATTAACACCCGCCTGGAGCCATCCCCAGAGTGAAAAGTTTCCAGAGAGGATGCTGGATCATGTGAGGGGAAGGTTGAGCCAGACACCCAGAAGGGAAGACTTGGCAAATCTAACTGACTTGTAATCAGAAACTTCCTTTATTTATACAGATTTCTGATTTATAAAGAAGTAGAGATCACATTATTTCGTTGCAGGCAAACTTCTTTACTATACCTGAAGTATAGGTTAAGTACAGATAGGATCGATTTTATTATCAACTCCATATTCCTATTCCTAAAATTCTACAGTTCATTTTAGCTTAAAAAAGCATGATATAGCAACTTCATCTCAGGCTGGCTGCAGTTTTAGGTTTTAAGAGGTTTTAGATAATGTCTGAATCTGTCCAGGCAAATTACTATGTTTTAAGAAATTTATTATTAACTTTTCAAGGTAAATCATATTAATTTTAAATTACACTAAGCCTGGTAAATTTCTCAGATTTAGAAACCATTGTAGTTATTATTCAATTCTTTATAATATTTGTATATTTACTCTTATAAGAATGGGTTAAACAAGAGAATTCCTTTGTTACCAAATTAGGTAATGCTACAATAACCTGATGTAATTTAATGTTTTTAGGAAGGACAAATACCTTACTTTTCTTTCATTCTTCTATATTATCTTACATCATGATATTATTTTATTCCAGCTCTGATTGCTGAATTATTTTTGGAGGATGTATACACCCACCCACCCACACACACACACACACACACACGTATATTCAGTGTGTGTGTGTGTGTGTGTGTGTGTGTGTGTGTGTGTGTGGTTTTCTATCTTGTAAGTTATGTTTCTAAGAAATTCTAATTATGATATAAAAGGAGATCTTTGCTCTGGTGTGTTGCCAATTCTTCTATCCTATCTCCTGAATCTTGTCAGTCTTTTCAGAATTTATATGATTCTAGCTAGTCTGCTCTTGAGTTTGTGTAGGGACAATAACAATCAACAAGGCACAGAGAAAACTCCCAAGTAGGGTCAAGTAAGGTTATTTCCCTAGAAGAAGTTAGTATGTTTAGGACTACTTTCAGGGAGATACAAAAACAATTTTCTCACAAAAGGCATGAGTCATTATGCTAATAGCCACCCAAGAGTGTAACATGTAGACATGTAAATCAAATGTAAAGGGCATCAGATCAACCATCAAGATGTGTGGATCAGCTTTGCTGGAAATTTGTCAAACAGCTATGCTGACTTCATGACTTTCACTATTTTCCTAGGAGGTAGTTGTACCATATGCCTACTGAAAGAGTCAACTTCTCTGGTGATTACTGAAGAACATACTAATGTATTGATATAACAATAGTTATAGGAGTCAGTTTAATACTACGTCCATTTATTAGAATAGTAGCAGTAGGCTACCTTTTAGAGACTATGCTCTATTTATCGACATGTTCCTGACCCTTATTACTATACAAAGTATGGTATCCATTTCATAAATTAAAGATAAGTTCCTTGCATAACTTTAGTGCATCTATTGGATCAGTGGGCATATCTTTCCAGGACAATCATAATATCTCATAAGATTTATAGCTGAATAATACTAATTACTTTTCTTCCTCAGTGGTATGCACGACAGCTTCCATCACTATGAAAGCTAACCAATAAAGATAAAACTTCCAAGTCATAGCTTGTCCCTTCCATGTTGTATGCTTTGCTTGTGTTATGCCTTCAGAAATATGTTCTCACCATCCGATTCTATAGGGCCTTACCAACCCATTCTACAAGACCTCACCATGCCATTCTGTAGCGGGTATCCCGGAGGCGTTGTTTACAGCGCGCGCCCGTGCGCGCGCTAGCACACGGCGGCTATGGCGGCGAAAAGAGGGGCGGGTCTTCCGGCTTCAGCGCGAGGCGGGCTCCGTACTGCAGTGGCTAGCTCTTTTGCTCGTAATTATAACAAAATAAATATTATTTAAAACATAACAATTAATGACAAGTTTATTCCGCGATATTAAAAAAAAAAAAAAAAAAGGAATGAGAGAGAGAGATGGAAAAGGAAACAGATAGGAGATCACTATACTTACAAAAAACTATTAAAGAAAAAATAAAAAAAAAATAAATTGACATGGTACAAATATTTATATATTGATACAAATAAAAAATCAATCTATATGTTTAATTTAAATAATATATATATTAATACAAAATTAAACATAATACAAATGTTTATATATTGACATAAATAAAAAGTTAATTTATACGTCTGATTAAAATAATATATATTAATACAAAGTTAAATATATAATTGCCCTATTTTGCACGTGTCTACCTCTGTCTAAAATATTTTACACATTGATGTATATTAAATATATTGTCATTTTCATAATGCAATTTCTACCTCTAATTATTTATAATAGTCATAACATTTGTTATACCATACACACAAG